>VOMN01095221.1:0-21512 GCA_014899125.1 Orchestia grillus
CGTTGTAGCGTCGAAGAATGCTGGTATTTTCTTCCAACATTGAAGGCGTCAAGTTAGTGTTGTGTACTAGGTTTATGTGCATTTTAGGTGCACCTGAACCTAGGTGGCAGGTGACATTAAGGAGCCCTCGGTTTTTAAGTTCTTACAGAACATCATGAGGTGAAGTTTACCCATGGGGTTGTGCAAGTAACATTACGATTGATGATACTTCGAAGCATGTCAGTTAGATAAGAAAAGCTCATTTATTCTATGAAAATAAAATGAATCCTTGGGCTGACCTTATGAAAGAGTGCTTAATATCCAGAATCACACTGTTACCTACACAAACCCAATGGATAGACCACATCGTCATCTAATATTGGGTTGAAGTAGTCCATTTTTAGATTTATTTTAAAATATGATTGAGTTTGGAAAAAAAGATATGACTATACCTCCATTTAGAGCAGAGTGCAAGCTATCTTTTCGTGGAACAAGGTTTGAGATCCTATAACCCTGCAACTCTTTAAAATGTAAGATAAAAAATACATTTTCGGTATTTGATGTTCTTTTACTTCCACAAGGAAAATATGCCTCTTACAAATAACCAAAGAAATACGCCCAGTTTACGGTGATGATTTTTTATCAAAAAGAACTGTACAGGAGAGGTTCGCGAGGTCCCGAGCTTGATGCTTTAGCCTTATTAATAAAGAGCGATCAGGCAGACCATCCCCTACACATGATGACCAAATCAAGTCATTAATTGACAATAATCCACATTGCACAACCCGAGAATTGGCAGAAAGTCTCAACCTATCCAACTTCACCGTTCAAGAGCACTTGGTAAAGCTTAGGTTTGCAAATCGTAACGATGTTCGAGTGCCACATGACTTGAGTGAGCAGAAGCTTTTGGATCGCATATCCCTCTGTGATTTGCTTTACAACATGAATGAAAACGTACCTTTTTTAGAGCAAATTGTGACGAAATAAACAATAGATTGTTCACCGGAATGTTCAGAGAAAACGATCTTCCATATTCACCAGGTTTTCCTGCTTCAGATTGCCACTCATTCTGGTCTCGGCAGAATAGTCCTAACGGTAAAAACTTCAATTCCTTGGATGACTTAAAAAGATACCTCGAGTTATTTGCCATGAAACTACAGCAATTCTAGGCAGAGGGTGTTTTCAAGTTTAAGGAAAAATGGAGACGCATTGTGCAATAGAATGATTCATATTTGGTTGATTAAAAATGTTATGGCTTATATTTATTGACCTTTTTCTTTGCTTTAGAAATCGGTACGGACTTCCCGGACAACCTGACATAAGGACTTGCAAACTAAGGACTAAGCCTTGAGTAACTACTTGAATGAACGTAAGAGTCGTTTTCAACGGACCAATGTATATACGGACCAATAGCCGAATGAGGGTTGTCAACTTAGTAATGCGCAATACATTAATCAATCTTGGACGACTATAAGTATAAGATTGATCTGCCATTTAGGTTCAGATGATAATAAAATGTACTTGAACCTAGAACACATCACTACCTTGACGCGTCTTATGTTGGAAGAAAATACCATCAATCTCTGACGCTGCAACGAACCGACCAGACTCGCAGTTGAAGAATATTGCAGAATATTGATTCACGAGCAGCAACCTAAAATTAACCTGCACACATGTGTTGATATCGATCGTACGCTGCGTCTATTTTATCGATGTATGTCATTTTTAACTTTTCTGTATTATACAGGGTGTCCCACAAAAAAACGAACCCTCTCACAAAACGAGTAGCATAGGCTAACGTATTAACCGATTTTAATGTTATTTTTTTAGTTTGATGCAGAAATTTGTTCTCGACTACGAAAGCGTTATAAGAAACATCGAATTATAGGAAATAAATTTTTGAATAAAAATAAGATGGACCATAAGGTATTATTTGACGAGAAATTTCTGACATTTGTCTCTCACTTTCCTCATCACCCGTCTTATCATACGTGGATTGTTCTTTAGCACATCAAATTCAGGAGTAATAAGGTATTTTAACTCTTCTGAAGTTCGTGGTGAGGATGTGTAAACGATCGATTTTACATGACCCAATACAAAAGAGTCACAGGGTGTCAAGTCCGGTGACCTAGGTGGCCAATCTGGCTCAAATTCCATTGCCATTATTCTCCCTGGAACGACGGTTTGCAAATTATTTTTAACAACAATACTCCGATGACAAGGTGCTCCATCTTACATACACCAAATTTCGTTGAACTGTTCACGGAAATACTTGTTACGAGTTCTGGAATTATTCTTTCTTTTAGCAATTGCAGGTAACATTCACCTGTAAGATTTCTGTCGTAGAATATTCGTCCGATCACAGCTCCATTGCCACACAGACCAGCCTACACGGACACTTTCTCTTGGCTAAATGGAACATTAAAAATAGCATTTTCAAAAGAAAATTTCTTCGGAGAATAATGCCTATAGTTGTATCATATGTCAACTTTTCTGTATCATGCATACAGCGTGGAGTCATGAAAACATAACACCTACATCAATTTCCGTAGCTGGTGTTATGGCGTTGGAAGTATTCCACGATGAAAACAACCGAACAGAAGAAAAGCCAAAGAGTAAAGAATGAGAGCAAACTCAATAAGACGTACAAGTAAATGGAATCAATTTTGAAATAAATAGCAAAAGTATCTCACTATTGAGTAGCATTCTCATCGGGAGCATAAATACTGAACGATTATGCACAGGTATATCGCATTTAATTTTGAATATAAAAGCGAAGGCAAGCAACGGGTAAGAAAATATAGCAATATTGTCATCTATTTCAATATAATTTAATTTGGCTTCTTTTTTAAGGCTAGGGGTCACTAATCTGATCTACATCTTCCCAGCAGTGAGATCATTTGAATCTTGTTCATAAACTACACAAAAAGAATTTGGTGCTCTCAGTATTTCTTATTTGCTTCTTTCGAAGGTATGAAAGAAGCATGCGCCTCTCTCCACAACTGATTTAAAAGATTAAACTGAGGGAGGTACTTGACGATTATGCACACATATCTTTAGTGGCATCAAATTATTTCAACATTGGAAAAATCGAGGAGCGACAAATAAGTAAACAGCGACTCCCGACTAATATTGTCTTTTACCAATTTGGGACGTGAATATTGCCATGCTCGGACACGATTTGATTATGAATTCCAAGAAATTTCAAAGTTCATATGACATAACATTTCTTATTAATTTCGCTTGCGTGATACAAGCTTGACAGACTCCACAATATTTTCCCATGCCGTGAATATATAGCCAACAAATTCCCCCGCGTCATCCAGCCTAGTGTAGCAGACATTTAACATATTTACTGTTACGAAAATTTTACAGCAAGAAACATTCAGAAAACTGCAGTAATATTCATAGAACAATCACGCAAGGCACGAACGCAGCACAACTGAGTCCCAGTTACCAAGCGCGACAACCAAGCCTTCATGCATGCATCTTTGAGGCGACCATCGACCGCCCCACTTCCGCCGCGGGACCTGCGGCGTGCGTGCGGCGCCAGACATGCACGCACGGTGAGGCACCGCGCCGCAGTCTGGCACTCGACACACTTTCCAGCTTGGAAAGCGGCTGTGGCGTCCACTGAGAAGTTCTTTTTAGCTTTTTACACTTTGGTTAAATTACGCAGATTTGAAGCTTTTTAACTGCAGTTCAATGGAGCAGATATGTAGGTTTCCAATTGCAGTTAAATTGCGCAGACTTGGAGGTGTTCAAATGCAGTTATAGTGCGCAGACTTGTAGGTGTTCAACTGTAGTGATATTGAGCAGACTTTTAAGAGTTCAACTCCGATTAAATTAGGCACTCAAGTGACCGTCTAATACGTAACTCCCGATGAATAAGCAGATCAGTGACCCCTGTGCCCCAGATAAATTAAGAAGACGAATGGCTATTCAACTTAAATTCCGCAAACTAGTTTCGCTTCAACTCCAGGTAAATTACGTAAACTAGTGGCTATTCAACTGAAGGTAAATTAAGCAGCTAAGTGGCTATCCAACTCAAGGTAAATTAAGAAGCGGACTATTGATTTATCATAATTACAGCTAAGTATATCTCATTTTACCCTTTAACTACGCGTATCAGATTTGTTTGCTTCTCAGAGTCCTCTTCATTTTGAAGAAGACCAGAATAACCATGCTGCATTCCGCTATGAGAACATTTCTATTAATTTGATGCAACAAAATCAATAGCTAAATGGGTGAAGTTCATTCTCTTAATCCTGTACTTCAGCAGAACGAATTATTGCAGAATTACATCTTTATGTTCGTGCATGGGATATCATGAGCAAATCTGATGTTAACTCTCATAATTTAGCATTCAAATGCGAACTTGAACACGTCAATTTTCGCTTCAAGTTATTTCGACTCGCAGAGAAGAAACCGGAGGCCTTGAGCCTAAGTACTACGTTGTAAAATTTAAAATTTCGCCTCACCAACTCACATCATTAAAGAGCGGATGTAAGAAAACATTCAAGTTTCACACATACAATTGAAGGTAGAAATCTTATCGCTGAAAAAGAGTGTACAACATGCACTCAAAATGAACTTCAACAGAAACTGCTGCTCAAAAGGGACTTCGGTAACAATTTACGCACTAAATAGTGACGTAGGTCTACGACTCGTTCACACGCCAATGTTGTATCATTTTCAATTTTATGCCAGTAATAATTTTTCTTTCTTTGAGCAATTTTCTTTACCAACCGTAAAATATTTGTAAAATGTACCAAGAAAATTTGGCCATCAAGTTTAGCTCGTCCTTACGCCTTTTACGAGGTCCGGCTAAGGTACATTTTCACCAAGTAAGAGAGGAAAATGTTAGCCAAAGCACATGCCGAGGCCGGTCGCTCGCTCGGGTCAACACCAATGTATGAATCAGAAAATTTTAATACGAATAAAACGAGTATGAAACGAATTCCTAGACGGTTTTAGCAAGCGAATTACAGTCTCCATAGCGGGTCGCATTAGTTGCACCCTGTCTTTGTAAATACGAGGTCCGCGTTATGATCGATTGGGGTCGACGTTCTCATGCGCAACAGAATATTCTTCCCATACCGTTGACCCACTGACCGATATTGGGGGCATCGACTCAAAGCAGAGTTTCAATACAGGCGTTAATGATACGAGAAGTTCGCAAAGCCTTCACGTTGGTCAAAATCCGTACCTGTGAGAGCTTTCATAAGAGGTTCCTAGTGAAATGCGCGAGTAAAATAGTGTACTTTCAAGCCGGCATGATACCACCATACATATTTCAATCAAATAAGAGTGAACTTTCATAATTATTCACCACTTCTTACAGATGACCGTGACATTAAATTGTCCCCATAGAGCAACACAATCAATAAACAACATCACGACATGAATTACCGCAGTAGGCATCAGAGGAGTAAAAAATATTATCTTCAACATCTGTTATCATGCTCTCCATTAACTGAATAGTGCATCCCTATTATTAAAATACGGTTTTATGCAGTAACTACATATATGTGAAGCCAATTCAAGACAGAAATTCCCAAAATAAATTCAATCCAACATCGTCACGGCGGCGGCCCTCATCTCCAGATCGTGTTGTGTCTTGTGTTACACCTCGAGACACAAGCGAAGATTGCCTCGGCCGTCGTGTGAAATCATCCTTCACGGAATTACAGAAGTGATAGACAAGACCGAGCTCTTGGGCGCTGATTGATTTCTGTCGCTGTACATCAAAGCGCTGTCGAAAGAACATCGCCGTCCACGCAGACGAGGTCATCCGTGCGCACACTTTTCTGGCTAGTTTTGCAGCCTTGAAGCTGCGAAAGACACAAACATATAACACTGTGTTGTGTATTGAAAGGTGCCAGCGTCTCAATGCCGTCAAACATGACAGTAAATCTCATAAGAAATAACAATTCTCTGAATTACTGTCACAAACTGCCGTCTTCGACACAGTCTCGCTGGTTAGCAAAACGCAGCTTACTATCTTCACACGTGAATTTTCCCCCATCAAAGTTCTCCAGCGCATTAATAAACGGTTAATCACAAAAAATAACAGATGTATAAAATTGCCTCATTATTCAACACTATAGATTACAACTGTTTTATGAAAAGTAAAGTCCTGACTAAATGCAAAAATGCAGTGAACATCAGAACACTCAAAAATAGTGGCAGACTCATTTCCTCAGCCTGACTGGCCAACACTCGCACGGTCTCGAATCCAACAGCTGTGGCAGCAAAGTTCCGCAGATGTACACTGAAAGGATAGGCGTTACTCACCACACATGCATTCGGACACATATTATGCAAGCCAATAATTGGTAAAAAAAAAGAACTTAAAATTAACCTACATACGACAGATTCCCACTTCGATTGAACCAAACTCTTCCTGAGTTCGCTCGCTCCCCCAACACGCATGACATAACCAAACTCCCCTATTTTGATTTTGTGTGAGCACGTAGCGAAGAGAAACAGCTAATTCAAATTAGTACTCAATTTTGATTGCACTAACTAAATTTTACCTAATAAAAATATATTTGAAGGCTCGAAGTGCTTGTATAAGTAGTAAAAAAAATAGAAAAAAATTCCACTACGTTGAAAATCTTGCAGTGTTCTACCAATTTGACTAAACAGCAGGCTATCATTGAAAAAAGTCCAGGAATTGAATCACTAGTATAAGATTGTTTCATCGCTGAAAATCCTGGTTTTGATTTAAAAATCGTTCTCAGTACCTACAGTGCCCCTATTGTATGGTCTCTCACTTCATCCCACGAACCACGCCACCCATTTCTTCCCTCCTACACCCCCTTAATGACACCCATGACTGCTGCAGACCTCGCAGCACCTGCTCCCTTCTTTGCCTCTCACTTCTTCTCCAAGATACAAAATGTCGCACTGTAATTCACAAAAAGAATACGTGCCAAACACACCAACAAACGGCGAGTACCATAAGTTTTATAAGTTTTATATTTACCCTTAATCGGCTTTATTTCGGTGAATCGGAACTTTGAAGATATACCAATATTAATTCGAGAAATTAGTAACGCATAGCTACGCTATTCAAAAAATAAACTATGTACACACGGGAAATACAACCTAAAGATAATAATGAATTAGATTAAACAATGAAGTATGAGTTAAGGTTAAATAAGGTGGTAAAATATCAAATGAACCATTCTTTTCTTCAGACTACATGTAGTGATCAAGCCACATTTGGCCTTTTCCCCGGTGTCAATTTTTTTTTCTGCTACTACTTAAGGCAACGAAATAAACTACAAAGAAAAATATTTGTACTTTTATTAAATTGGCGAAGTTAAACATTATGAAAATGATTATTTCGACGTTACCTAGGGTTTTAACTTGCCACGATTTCTATGCTGGAATCACGATCACTGATACAGTGCGTAGATTCTCTAGCACCACCACAAACGAGATTGATTCGTCTATATATTGAGATATATTTTAAGTATATTTTGCTTCCATCACATTATTATACGATCAATCAAAGAGATGGAAGGGTTATTCTTGGACCACCGTTACTCAAAGGCCTCGCGAATGATCCAGCAAATCGCCTCAGCACGTTCTGAGGTCTCGAACACAATTGATTTGATCTTCTGAGAGCGTATCGTGGATACAACGTCGCTATCTATCACCATCGAAGCAGTACATGGGAGGCTGCCTGTCGTGTGCCAGCCGTTTATTCCGTAGAATTTGCCTCCTTAATTTCGAGCAGCAAGTTCAACGCCGTAATCTATCATTCATTTTTGAGCAGCTGCACGTCCGCTTTTTTAGCTTTGATTGATACTAGAACTGGGGAAGTTCAGACAGCTATGACCGAAGGCACTACTTTTTTTCAGTGCCTTTTGAAGGAGCGACCCATGACTGAGCACCGAATACCCAGACTATGCCTGACCAAGTCGGACTCCCATCAAGTCGAGACACGACTCCCCTACAGAAAAGTAGGAAACGCTGACAGTAGCGAGGCACTTCGAGGCAGGCCAGATCAAATTTTAAAGAGTAAAAGAACACGTTTTGGGTTTTCGGTTTGGAAGTCGGCATGTTTGCATAGGGAACAATGATAATTATATGGTAGTACCCTAATGTAACGGTCTCTCTGGAGTAATATTTATCCATCGTATATGAAAACATAAAGCGATTGTGCCCTGTAACCTGTAGTAACGCAGCAACCAACACGCGCGGGCCTCAGGGCCAGTTCATTAGCAAGGTATGAGGTACCCATTATGAATGAACTGCTGTCTTTATCACACAGTAACCATAGTTATAACCGAACCTGTGGTCAAACAAAAGCTTATCACACATCTATTACGAGAATTTCGTCATCCATCTCGAAGTACGAGTCGTTCATCACCTCGGTGCTTGCCATCCATCATGGACGTATTTGTCATCCAGCAAACGGCTGTAGCAGTCCACGAATGAACAGCCCCCATTTTGGCCGAGCAGGACCAGCTTTCCTGGCCTTACCTGACGACCTAACCGTCTGTTATCAGCAGCCAGGCCTGCGCTGCCTCCTTCCCTGATCACCGGCAGATGCTCTAATGGGGCTTTCTTAGGTCATCAATCGATACGCTCGCACAAACCCAGCTCTTGTGACCTCTCCTGACCCACATCGGCTGCCCCCACCGAGCCTCGTGGTCGCAGCTCACAATTTTCTGCTATGAGAGACCGGCCATCAGACCACCGTGTCTGGTGACCTCAGTACATCCAACTCGAGTTCTCAAGTAACCAACGCCTCTCACTGAGAAAATAAGGAGCAAAATTATGCACCCAGAATGCATTTCCCGAAATGCATTCAAAGATACATAAATACTTAGGATACATAAATTTATGCACCCAGTGTAAATTTACGCACTTCGACAATTTATTTATACGCGCACTGCTATTATACTTCATTTTAGAAGTGTTACTGGTCAGTACGATACTGCACCGAGAGAATGGATGACCATGGCGATGGACTAACCTTTGGATTGGCATAAAGTTCTGCATACAAACTCGCTACTCGTTAAGTAGATCATTTGCGTTAGGTCAATAATGCATTTATTATGTACATTACGAACTTGTACCGCTAAATGTACTTTAGCGTTGGGACGTATTCCAATTGACTGGACATATAAAATCATAGGTTTGTGATGGATAACGAAAGCAGAATAGTTGTACACGTCCTTCAAAATGAAGGAGTTGTTCCCCGTACATTTACAATCAGAATTTTCTAAATTTATTATCAATTGTATCTATTCATTCGAATTCAACTTGGAATGGAAAACTAATGTTTAAATCATTTGACAATTAAAAGAACGTTTCACATGAAAGAATTACTATCCTAATCACTATGCAATTACTGCGGTAAGACTGCAAAAATGGCCGCCTCGGGGATGATATCTGCGCTTGGGTGGCCAAAATTCTAGATACCATGCGAAAAACTTGCACAGCATATGGATGAAGGAAAATTTTGAGTATGAATATGCAACGATGAAGAAAATATAAACACGGGTGCATAATTTATTGCATTGGGTGCATAAAATGATCTACTTCCAAGCGCACATTAGCAGCAGCTCGTCCTGTCACGAGATGTCGCATGTTTAATTATTAAATAACTGATTTATTGGCTATGTTTTTATCTGTTTTCGAATTTATTGATACCAAATTACGTTTTGATCAGAAAAAAACGCATTTATTAAAGGTATACTGTATCATTATTAAAAAAGCAAGTATTTGTGCACCTAGAGTGCATATATTTATGCGATCATTTCTTTCAGTGCTCAATATGACTTGAGTCTTGTGTTCATCATATGATGAACCCAATGGTCTTCAGAACGATTACCATGCATCGATTCCACTGGAGGCGCAGCACGACGCCGCAGCCGCGCATCAGGCGCCGCACGGGCGGGCCTCCGTGAAATCGACGAAATCCATAAAATTCGTGAATTTTCATTCCCACTAGCGTTCTCCTCCTGGTTCAACAATGGGAATCATTGCCTTGAGTTCTAGCTAAAATTGTAAATTTTTAACCCTCCTTTAAACAAATAATAACCAAGACTTCAGAAGTTTAGAACCCTTGTCCATATTTTCCTCAAAACCCAGATGTCCCGTTCATGCCGAAATTCGTTCACGCTGAACACCGACCTTTCCATGGTTGGTGGTCGCAGATGTGAAAAAGCGAATTCTACCCCGCTAAAATGTAAGTAACCTCAAAAATGGCTATACCAAAGTCGGCAAAAAAATTTACCATTGCCACTCGGCATTAATGAAGATCGAAGTGAATTCGAATCAAGTTTTGCTCTAACCAATGGAAAAATTATAATGATAAATTTTATCTTATCTGAATAAATTTTCACTCTACCGTATTTGAAGTCTATAAATCACGCGACAGCCCATTGAACGAGACCTGTATTTCTCTCTCTGTTTGACCTGACCAAACGGTGCCGTTCTTACACTGCAAAAATCCAAAATTTGTCACCGATAATGCTCGTCAATTTAAGCTCATAAGTCAAAATAAGTGGAACTTTCTCCAGTCCGTTTGGCGCGGTAGTTCTCACAGCGTTTCTCTCCAAAAGGAAGCGAGCAGCACAGCAGTACGAAGAAGGAATATTTTTCATGGAGAAATAGCATACATTTATTGTCGTGGCCAATGCGGCTGTCTCATTTATCGGAGACACCCAACCGACAGAATGTTAGAATTATACTTCACACGACAGAAGTATGAAATTACCTGCAGCATATACCTCGCAGGCAATAATTATCGGATACTTGATGATTCTCTAGAGCCTTCAAAGGCCATACATTAAGCAACATAACTCGCTAGGCCACATTACTAATTGCTTACGCCCATGCCATCCACCCTTACGCGACAGCTGCGCTAAAATATGTGGATGTGTGTAGATCTGCACATCAGACTAGCTGCCCGATCCATGGTAAGAAATACCAATATTGAAGCACGCAAATAATGAGCATTCTTCAAACATTGCAATTTTAAACCAGGGGCCCAATGCACCTAGTTAAAAACAAATGAACACCGTAGAAGAGAGTGATTGCCTCAGTGCTTAAGCAGGCATAAACTCGAGACTTCACTGAGTGGAGAGGTGAAGTGTGCGTGAAGTGATAGCAGAATTGAAAGTTTCGCAAAACGAAGTACCAGGAGGGGTGGCGTGGTGAGGATGTTGCTGACCAGAGTATCTCGTAGAGCGCCGAGGTGTTTTGGATTAATCGCGAGTATGAATGAATGGTGTTAGTTGAAAATGTGAGTAAGTGAATGAAATGCTTTCGAAAGTAAACAGATACATGAAAAGATAATAAACAGCATTTGATGAATTCGGTAATACATAAGTATTACAAAAATGTTCTCTCCTGAGTAAAAAGAAAACAAGTGAAACAGGTAATTTGTGATAGTCCTCATAAGGAGGGTTATGGCGCTGAATTCTTTTACGTTCGAGTGAGGGAAAGAAAATTGAAATTTCAATGCACTAATAAATAGTAATGAAACATACTTCTCTCTGCCACTTCCCACCACCAGCACTCAGGCTAATTATCATCGATTGCAGTGCTGTTGGCATTTCGGTACGTACAATCGAGAGGTGTCAATTGCAAATGGATACATTAATTTGAACAGAAGAAAATATAGACAAGTCGGTATCAGCATCGCTAGTAGAAGACGGTCACTCGGCTGATACCGGCCTATAGGCCAGATACTTTTCTGTACTAATTTACTGGGACATGTTTGGACTTACGTCTAAACCATTGTCAGAGAAAACACAAAATACTAAAACCACACTTTAATTCAACCGATATTTTGATGCATCGGCTGGCATAGGTGGCGTATTGGCTCATCGGCATCAAGAATACACAAGCAAAGGTCTTTTTGCGAAGTTCACACGGTACGGGCAGGGCAGGCTGTACAATAGTTTGTACGAATAAATCCAACGTGAAAAAATTAACAGGATTTTTCATAAACTTACTTCATGAGAATGATTAAATGAATTGTAAAAAAATATTAAAAACTCGTAAACGAACCGATGGTAAGAGTTTAAACAAGCACCTTACAGTATTCAAAATGCAATCCACAATTTGAAAGACACAGAAGTAGAGAATGCTCGAATTAGATGTTAAACGAAACTACAGTTTAGGAAAAACATCAGAGGAAATCTCTCCACACGAAACTTCAGGGGTGAAGGTTTTTCAAACGGCGTCTTTAGAGACACCTTCAGGCACCACGATTTCTGGAGAAAATTTTCGCGCAAAATTTCCGCGTCTCGAAACACACTAGCAGAGCTCGCAACAACACTTCAAATACCCCTCAGCGCAGAGCTCGTTGACCGCATCGACTGCAAAGCAGAATTCTCTCACTAGAATGAATACATTCCAATTGCCAGCAATGTATTTTCTTTCGCCTCAAAGGAACGTCGTGATTCAGACCTTGAAAAATCTTTCTAAAAATCAGGGTGAACGACTGAACATTTTAACTTGACCAACCTTACAGGCTGGGAATAAAAGTTTCTACACAGAAATTAACACATTCACCAAGTCGTTTGCATACGGTACGCCAAGCTTGATGATATAAAGCATATATAACACGTGAGAAATTAGATCTTTTTAATTCGCAGTGGAACGAATTCAACTACTGAGCTCACGCTTCGCGTGAACGTTGGGAAATAATTGACTCTGCAGTAATGATTGTATTGTGAATGTAGTGTTAGAGACAAAGAAACATGAGAGCATGCACATAATTTTCTTAGGCTTAAACGCAGAGTGACGTAGAAAGACATAAATTCAGCGCCCTAAATAATAACTTAATATTTGTTGCTTTTAGCGAAATTATAAAGCAACAGTTTTGAAGTAAAAACATAATAGCTCCTCCCTCCTAGGGTGCTCCTGCTAGCCCGCAGCTGCTATAAATCAGGGCCAGAAAGCAACGACCAAACAGCGGTCGACAGCACCGACAGCGCCGCGTAAACTCGGCGACATGCGGAACTACGAACGAACATCTGGTGGCTCAAAAGCTAATGAGCTCAAGAGATGCCATACACAAAAAAGAAGGCAGACCAGCTGCTCAACTTACTCATGCAGTCGAAGTAGGCCGAATGTGAATGAAAGAGAACCTGTTCTCGCTATCAAAATAACTAGTGCAGCTCACGGGCACACGTGTGAGGAAAGGTCGTAAATCTCTTGAAAGGCCCTAAAAAGTCCTCGAGTGAGTGGGCACCTGTGTGCATAAAATAAGGACACGCCGCAGCGCCAACAGTGAGGTCATCAAAGCAATAGTTTTTAGACGAACAAACTTTCCTCCGAGGGAATTAGGATTCGGCGTCGTAAAAGGCAAGTGTTAGTTGCTTGCCCTCGATATTTTGAGTGGAGTTCAGCAGCCCCTTTACCCTCAACTGTTCTAACTATGGTAACAAAAATAGGGAAAATTCCTTAATTGAGAAGAAAAAGAACAATGAAAACAACTGCGATTGGTTTGAAAGATACAAATTCGAGCACAGACATTTTCTAGGTTAACAGTGTAGATAATGATCAAGAATATAATCGAGATGATTCTCATTTTGCTAACAATGCGGAAATGCGTGCACTCGCTCCACCGTCAGTTGCCATCACTCTCGCTGCAGGCCGTGGAGAGCTGCAAAGCTACACTTTAACACAACACGGTACGCGCGTAACACAACAGTGCACAAAGTTGACATTAATGCTCTCACGCATGCATGCGTGTTCCATGTTGTCGGTTGCGAGCAGAAGAGACGTAGCGACTGAAATTTCCGCACGTTACACTGCTGTCACGGTTCCGAGACTTACCTCGACTCGACGGAAAATAATAAATTTTTTGCATTGTTTTTAGGTAAGCTAATAGAGGTATGATCTAATTTGAGTAGACACGACGATCGCTAAAACGAAATAATAGGAGGTAGCTTTAATTAATAACCATCTGAGCCCGGGCGGTGCTGGGCATACCACCATAAAAATGCTGTAGTACTTCACCTGTACAAGCCTGTAGGTTGGTTTAACCTGAAAATTACATGTCTGTGTACCAGTTTACGAAAATGAACTTTTAATATGGCTCATTTTCAAGGATGTAAATATATATGCCTAAATTTATTTATTTATTTAGAAACAAAACCTAACCCTTCGCTTGGGTCTCAAAAGGTGAAGTAGCTTCCAACGTATTTTCGCAGTCTTGCACCCAGAAAAAGAGAAAAATGCACAAATATGAACGCGCACCAGTTTATTCATCTTCTCGTTCATCATAGTTCTTTGCGAATGTGGATGATATAATGAAAACGATAGAGCGCATGCCGAGCACAAACTTACATGGCTGCAGAAACACTACTTCACTGAAAATATTCGAATTACCATAAAAAAATTGAACCATTCTAGAACTGAACATTTATTTATACGGAATTTTTCAGCTGTTATATTTTTATCGGGTAAGCACATGTTAAGCCAACTAGAATCGCACAAAATACACTAGGCTGACAGAATGAAAATATTCTTGTAATTCTGTCATTCACCGCATACGACAACGCATTCAGGCGCCATTAAACCATAGCAAACAGATTCTCAGTGTCTGGCTAAAATGAAAGACCTGCAATTTTTTCAACTTATACTTTACTGAAGCTACGTATAGCTGAAACTAATTTAAAATCAAGCAATCTGTCAACAGCTTTAGATGTTGCCCCCGTTTTTCGATGAAAAACCTAACGCACTTGCCGATAACGCCGGTCAGGTGTTACATCTACGCACGGGACTCGCCACTCATGGATGCCACTCGCGTTGACGTCCCGCCAAGTTCGCGACCCATGCGGAACACTACAAGCTGCCGCTGGCGTACCTCATGACCTATCATTGGACGAGCGGGGCCGTGTCTCGCATGTAATCGTCCTGCAGTAAACTATGGATTGCAAGAACAAAAATCCTCACACGCATAAATATAGACAAAAAAAGGTGACCATATGCCCAGTCGCTTTCAAAGCACGGGCACTTCACTCCTTTAAGTCTTGGATATATTAGTTTTGGACGCCTATTTTCAGACAGAACTTGACTGGTACTTGAAGTATTAAATGAAAAACATTGCTGAGCGTCTAGAATGCAGCTTCAGTATGAACCATCGCGCAAAATAAATAAGGCATATAACTGTTATCAATAGACAGAAGTGAGCATGAGCAGACTATGTATGAAAGGTTGAAGAGCGCTAGAAATTTACACTATATGATATTGTTGTGAAGAGATTTCGTGCACACAGAGACGGCATTCGAAATGTGTGTATGAGGAGTCTGTGTGAAAGTAAATTTACCATAGTTGATTGAATCTGACATTCAAAATATATGCACTTTTGTGGGTAAAAATGTTATAACCAACGAAATGAATTTAGTCAAAAATTTTAAAGAAATATCTCAGCAAGAAGCTTCAATGAAACTTTACGAATACGAGTCTGGTCACCGCAGCACGATTGTCAGACGCATAGTAACGATAAATGGTGTAAAGTTAACTCATGAAGCTCGACCTATTTCATAAGGATTCTTACAAACTAATAAAATGAACTTTCAAAAATGTAGACTGGTGCGAAGATAAATGAACCTAATAATAAAGTGGACTCAGCTCTATTTCGTATTAAGGGTGGAAAAACCTATGCGTAAACGTAAAGATGTAAACACTTGGTTAAATGAAAAGCAAAACAATTTGATATAAAAAGAATTTGAAGGAAAGTTCACACCACGAGCTGAGCTCGTATCCTAGCGTCGACCACAGAACAATCAGCTCCTCACAGCTCACGGAGGTCGTGTTCCAGAAAAGAAGCCTGCCGACGCTGAGAATAGATTTTCGTTAATTATAAAATACACTGACATCGCGAGCGACAAGCCATGCAGCTATTGGCCAATTAATATGTTCATTACCAATACGTTTGTACATCCATCGGTCTCAAACATGTATGACGGAAGGAGAATTTGTGCAAGTAAAAAGAATGAAACAATAATACTACTGACACAAGAGAATCTTTCTCATCGGTGTTGTACAATTACAACATTTGGTTGGAAGAGTATTAGGCTGCCCAAGAAAACTCTGTGAAAGATTATATGTTAAGTGCAAACCCCTTTTTGATATACAAGAATTAGTTGAAGAATGTAAAACACCTGCACAGCTTCTGCAAAAAAAAATTCTTTTAAAGTGGTGCACAAAAGCACGACTACAGCATCTCCTCATTCAATTTGAAGGATCTCGCTAACAAAATGAAGATGGTTTATCCCTGTCTGAAATTCCGCAGGTTGATCAAACATAAACGCATCCAATGCACGTCAACCGAAAAGACAACCAAACAAACCTTCCTTTCAAAACGTGAATTCAGAATTTTTTTCTCACGCTACGAGATGAAGAGCTGAAAGAACTTCCGCCCGTCTCATCGCTTTTATTTGTTCACTAAGTGCGACATCTGTCCCATTAGGCAGCTAAATTACTAGAACGAAAAAACTGGATAAATTAGGCAGTCACTAGAGATGGCTTGCATCGAACATCCTCTGAAGTCTTTGATGCCGACAAAGAGAAGCTAGACAGTTTCACGTCGAGGTACAAGAAAAGCTCGACAGAAACGTTTCAACTCAAGAAAATTGCACAGTAACAAGTCCAAATGTTTTCAAATGGTTGTCGTCTGTAGTATAAATGATACATGAAAATGAAAAAGCATTGAGTTCAAACGCCTAGAAGCGAAGGCTACATTAGGACCAAACTAAATAATTACTTAGTGATATATTCGCTTGATGAGCATGTGGCGTTATATTTGTGCGCGCCGTTGTCTGTGTTACCTTTCGTTCATTAGTGTTGCTAGCGGCAAAATGTATACTAGTGCGAGAATTTGGGTTACGTTTAGTTAACGAACATAAAACTTAGCAAAAAATGTCTCAACCGAATCCAGGACAAAGAAATAGCCCCGAAATTCTTTCAGTTTAAATACGCTCGTTGATTAATTAAACGAAATAATACCCAAGGATATAATCACAAACCCACATAAATATTGAATGTGATGTTCATAACTCAACGCGAATGCTATTAACTTGGTCAACATTCTAATATATCATTGAAAGACAATCTTCATATGCAAAATATCTACTAACAAGTGTGTATCATGTTTTCCAGAAATAGGGCAATTCCAAGAAAATTACAAAAAACTGACATTAATGCTTTAAAATTGAACTGCATTTTCATCAGATTTCAAAACAGAAATTTGCTTAAATTATCTATTTGGAGAGTAATTCGAATCAAGTTCAGCAAAAATCTACATTAGAATCTACAGTTAACCAAGAGCAGCAAATGCCTTTGTTTTCAGGACAGCAGAAGCCATGCGAAACGTTGCACTCGTTAAATGAAATGCCGAATTCTAAATACATAAATACAAATTCAAAAATCCTCCTCCTCCTTAAATTTTGTGGGAGCGCAACTAACTCATAACTGTGATACCAATATATTAGCTAATCAATTAACCGACATTTTTACTAACATAAACAAACTTCACACCGTTCTTCAAAAACGTAAATTGAAACGCCCACCAAAGAACAATTATAAGCCAATCTAACGCCGTCGTCGGTGTAAGCCAGCACACGGAGAACTCAATTTCTGGGCGAGCGACAGGAGAGAGGGGCAAGAGAGCTCACTCGGTCAGGAAAGTTAGAAGCGAACTTAAACGTGGGATCCATGACAGACTGGTCATGATGGATAACGAAAGAAATAAACGAAGCTAGCCTTGACATCGTTGACTGCTTACATGAAAATCAGATTTTTATATCCCGACAGTTCTCGCATAGATCGCCTCGTTGCACCTCAGAGGCGCGTCAGCTTTTATGGAGTCACGATGGCGTATTCTCGAGGTCGGCGTTCTAACAGCAATTAGGCATAAAAATTGGGTGTATAGGCGCACAAACTAAAAATGTAAAGATTACACGGAATCATTTTTAACTTTCCTCCTAAGACAATTGATCAAGTAAAAATGAACAAGTGTCAATATTAAGTCCGATGTTATTCAATGAGTAAAAAATTATGAGTATCATCACGAAATAATTATACGAGAAAGACATAAAATGTTTGTCATTAAACAATATTTTAAAAGGAAACAATCGTTTCCTTGATGGTCACCAACTGTATGACAAGAAAATTACACAGAACATTACCAACAACCCCTCAAGTCCCTCTCCTAAAAAATCTAGCCAGCAATTAGGAAGAAGTGCACAAGGAAATCACTAAATACATTTCATGAGAAACACATTTACTTTCACGAGCGAATAAAGATATTGGTTCTCAAATGAAAAATAGAATCTTTAGACACATAAGTGTGGAACTATTCACTTCATAGATAGCTACTTTAGAAGGCAAAATTATTTTGTGACTGAGATATAAGAGCAAGTTTAAGCTCTGAAATAATTTTTCATACGAGGTTTTCGGAACGGCTAAGACTGAAAAAATTTTAAAAAATACCAGACCAGAGAGTTACAATGACCTGAAAGAAACTGACTTCAAAGAGAGCCACTCTACGAGGACTACTCCAGCAACTGGGACATGATGAAGCCACTACAATCTGCCCTCGACCTAATTACGTGGAAATTAATTAGTCCCTTGCACGAATCTGCGGAGGCCTCTTCACTGAGGCCATGCTCAAGGCTTTGAAGTTGCAGCGAGGAGTTAAAGCTACACAAAAGTAGCACACCCGAGTCCTTTACTAATTCAGGGAAGAGGCTAGGAAATTGGAAATTCAAAGATTAGTGCAGGCAGCACTCGGTGCTCTGGCCACATCACCGACATCCTCACCACCCCTTCCCTGAACAAAGTTACTCTTCTCAGAATTCGTGAAATGGACGCGAGATCAAACGGTTGAGGCAAGTTAAATTATTATCGTTAGTGTAGAAACCTGGACACTAAGTTGGAAAACCACAGTTACAGGCAAACGATTGCAACGAACTGGCGTAACATATCGGACTGCCGTGGGCAGTACAGTCTTGGGTTCAGTGCTCATCGTATCACCTCTCGGCTTAATTGAAGGACTAAGCCGCATTTTCATTTAATTAGTTTTCAGTCAGAATTTGTAAGCGGATCCCTTCCAACGAAATTTTCATTCGTATGTACTTGAACATTAAACTACAAGAACCCACAATGGACAAACGACCGAGATCGGTGTTCAGCATGAGTTGTTTGATGACGAGAATAAATTCATCGAATTTCACAATGACGTGCCTAAAGAGAGTGATGTTAGTAATGATATGGTGACAATTTCTACTGTAATTAACTAACGCTTGCAGTAACGAGCATAAGAATGCATTTGTAAAAGCATACAATTGCAGAAATTATTATACGAGAACACCTAATTTCGATTGAAGTTGAACATCAATTTTTAAATTTTAGGGTCAATGAAAATCATCAAGTTCACAATACATTTATCCTTGATGCAAGGGGGCCTTCGAGGGAATAGTTGTCACACGGAGCTTCTAACCGAGATCCATACAAAAAATTCTGCGTTGATAGCCATACACTCTCTACTTTTGACCCATTTGTGAGAACCACCGCCGCATCACCAGGTATGGGATAGCAGAAGTTGAATTAAAGTAAACTGTCGATATTTTCTTCAGCAATGGCACGTGTTTTATGAAACTTACTTATCAAAACACTCTTCAGAGCATCGAAAATGAGCTTTTGATTACGCAAAAACATACATAAGTTCCTACAATATTTACATACCAAGTCAAATATTTCTGAATGAATTTAATTTTTTCAAAGAACAAAAAGCCCAAGTATCGGCTAGAACCCTTTTAAAAAGCTTCAAGCAATCTGATGTACTTTGATTCCAATGCCTAAAACTGGAACACGGTAGATCCGAAAGAGTACACTTCAACAACTTATTAGTTGAAAAAGTCACCATTTTTATGACAATATATATTAGCTTCCCGGACAAAACAATTAGTCACTTGCTAATAATATGATGTAGAATATCCATCACCACCAATAGTGGAGGCAATTTTGCGCGGCTGCGGCATTGAGTCTACAAGTATCCTAATACACACCTGGTCGATTTTAAACCATTCTTGCATTATCTGATCTTAAAGTGCGGCCACAGTGCGTCGACGATCTTTTCGAAGTTTAACTTGTCGTTCTATGTGGTCGTTCTATGTCGAATTTTTTATTTGATTTATGTCTGGGGAGGGACTTAGCAAGCCAATCTAAATCCCCGACATGTCCTGACGACTGTCATTCCAATTAATTACAATTCTAGCCCTATGCACCTAGTAGTTGTCTTCCTGAAAGATAGTCGAAGGAACGGGCCTTTCTTCAAGCACCTACTGCGTAAATGGCAAAACTTCGTTATCTAGCTTGACGGACACCTCAACTAAAGGACCCACTTCTGTGTAGTTGGAACAGCCCAAAATCATGACAGACTCTTCTCCTCCTTGCATCGCCTCTTGCACACAGGCTTCCTTGTAGGTTCTATGAGGTCTTCGATCAATACAACAGTAGGCATCATTGCTACTCAGGCAGAATCTTGATTCATTTGACCACATGACACTTCTCTACGCCTCTATAGTCCAATAACTGTGAGCCACGACTCGGTCTTAATGAGGAGTCAGTCTTGTGGGCAGGAATTAACATCGGCCGTTTACGAGCCATTCTACCCTATATTCGAGTTCCATTGCCTGGAGTTCCGCTACGAAGAGCTCGTTCAGAAACAGCTAATATGGTTACACGTGGTCCACGCTCAAAAAAATTTACCTAAATAATTTTCCGGTTCGGAAACCCCCGTAAAAGTATATTCAAATGCAAAGGAAAAGCGAGAACCATTATTGTTGTCCAAAAGGAAAGCTGTTAAAATCTAGACCTTACAACAACGATTCAGAGGCGGACGTTAACACTACACAAAGAGGATCATACGGCGCTAGGTGAAGAACTTCATCTCATTCCTTACATACTGAGTCTTCATGTCATAAATCTTTGTTAGATAGGAGATGTTTTTTTCTGATATTTCATAGAAATATTAATAAGGTCAACTTTTTTGCCAATCTTAGTTTATCTTTATTCACATTACAACTGAATTGAGAAATAAGGTCTCGTACAGATATCGTTCAATATTGTCACAACCGTTAAAGAATGGAGTCTTGATACCCAGTGAGCAAAGGGGAGCTGTGAAGAACCGTATGAGGAGCATTCTATTCACGCACTCCAAGGAAGGCGGCTGGCACTCATGCAATATCCAGCTACCCACCTTGTCGGCAAGGCGTTTTCTTTGTTAAACAGACGGCCTTACATGTGTAAGAGATGTGGCTCTTAACGACACCACTCGACTCTTAGGAGTCTATTTCGTGAATCACGTGAAACACTACGAATAATTTGGTCTCCACCAATTGCTGCCCGAAGTATCAAATCCGAAACCTCATACCGCCAACCCACTGGTGGGCCTCATCGCCTGCGCATCGTTGACAGCTCTCCTGCTCCCAAAGTGACGTATCTCTCATTTAATTTTGAGGTGACGAGAAGTAAGGTTCTTG
>VOMN01095236.1:0-14517 GCA_014899125.1 Orchestia grillus
ACAATGGAACCTGAGAGCCTATCAACTTTTGCTCTTATAGGGAGTGTATACAGGATACCAGTAAACTCCCTTTATTTTGAATTATTGTTCATTTACATAAATCGGGAATATTCTAAGCCAAGTGTTTTACACACGTAAATTGCAAGGGGATTCTTTTATTATTGGTTAACACAGGGGAGGAAATTAACAGACCTATAAAGATTGAAGAATTGAAGTCATGCTATGTGGTATAGTTGTACAAGTTATCATAATTTGTCCGGAGTATAGCCTAACTGGTGAAAATCATCAACGCTTACAGAACGCTTCTTACCGTTTCGCTTTCTGGTCTTCGCTTGGCTGCACAATTGTAGGAAAATGGACCCAAGCAATCGAAGCTTCTTGCCCGGTGGCGTCTTAAAATTTCATACCGAGTTGTCTTGCAGGTATTTCAAGGTAGTTTTGATACAGACGAGATGGAAAAAGCGTTCCGTTAGATGTGTGTGTAGCTCAGTTTTGTTGAGTTTCTCGGGTTCTGAAAAGTACGATGCACTTGAATCTCACGTTAACGAACGAATTAAAAGGATAGATTACCCGTTGACGTGAATATTTCGCATGCGAATATAACGAACTTCCGCACGGAACGTTTCAGCCGAATGAATGTATATCCAAACCAGCACATTGTGTCCGTTATACCAGATATGTATTAATATGCAGTGTCCGTAGGTAAGGCCTTGGACTTAAGTAATTTGACATTCTTAAACAACTTGGATCACCAGACAGAGAAACTTGTTCGTCTGTGCTCGCTACGAGCCCATCAATGGTCAGATTACAATTTTGCAAAGAACACGCCTTCGGGGGAGAGGGAATTGTGGGCTCCTAGAAACGTGCTTTTGAAGGGGAGGGGTACTAGTTGATTGACTACATTGTGGATTCATTTTTACAATTCTTATTTTACGTCCTTGCCGTTGCAGTTCCTGAGACTTAGTTTTTTTATACTAAAAATTTCCTTGAATATTTCAAGTGTATTCTTCGAAATCTAACTTTACTCTTGGTGTGAGAATCTCCAAGTCAAGCTCAGTTAATGAGTTTTTTTTTGCAAATTCACACGTGAAGAGTTACGTACACGGCGCGGCGGAAATTGCAAACTGCAGAATTTATGATAGATTTCATGAATAGGAAGTGGTCATCATCTTTGAACTGGGGCTATCGTGAATTTCATATTTCTACGCCCTCCTAAATCGTATTCATACTTCCTTTATAGGTACAGTGTTCACCAGGACATCCATCTTTTTAGTTTGAGTATTAAAATTTGAATTTACAACCCATTCATTGAAGCGTGAATGACGATTTGTAGTGTAATGAAATAGAATAGCTCATTGTTATTATTCCGTTGATAGTCAAATTATTGAAGTATTGGCTATGTTCGGAATGTCGACAACCGTTATCGTTACGTGCCTAAAATATCTATCCGTATCGGCCATTGCTTTCTTGTCGGTTTTGTCATAATGGTCGAAATGGTCGAAAGCTGGCTTAGGAAGCGATGAATTCAAATTAAGAACCTTGAACAATAAATCTAAGATTGAACGTAAGAGGGTCCATTTTCAATAGTTCGCGAAAGTTTCGGAATACGAAGATTCCATCTTCAGAATCCCAAAACGTTTGTTTACTATTACTATTAAAAGTGTACCCTTTTACGTTTGGTTCTTCTTTTTATCCTACGCGCGAGATTCCCTATGAATGTACGTATCAGCACTACAGTATTCGAAACTTGAAAGGAAGCAAACTTGTCGAGAATTCTAATAGTAGAGTCGGGAGCTGTAACTGGGTTACACCCGCCTCCGCACCAGCAGCGTCTCACGTCTTTCTTCTCTCATTTCGCTTTCCCTGCATTGCGGACACGGCTCTCGGTTACGTATTTGCTCTTCGGTTTTCCTTTCCGACCGTGAAACATTTACCACACATCGCCGCCGTGCAGATGTTGTCGCGCTGCTGCTGCTGCTCCTCTTCCCGCGAGAACTAATTTACCTGATTATGTAAGGTGCCGCCTAAATGTGCTACCACGTACATTGTCATTCATCAAATGGCATTTCTCAGGTATCGTACATCTGAATGACGTATTAAGCATCGTAAAATTAAGTAGCAAGTAAACACGTCGATGTTGTTCGTTATAAACAATAAAAACGAAATGCATGATAGTTAATGGAGACACAATGTGGTTACACGTTTTTGCGACACCGCAAGCACAGCATACGAGTTTAAGCGTTTGACGCTTTTGCTTTCGTATGATTTCTCACTCGAATTTTGACGCAGGGCCGTGACGCCACTCCGCAACATCGGCGTGGAGTGTGTGTTGTGGGAGGACGAGGTGCTCCATTTCTGAAGCACCTGAGCGCCTCTCTTCTATTTGGTTGCTCTGTCAAAACACCCATGGCCATCCTGAACATGTTTCTTCAACACGCGTTTCGGGTGATGTGCGACGATGCGTGGAGCTTTTCTTATTGTTCAGTTGCCTGTGACTAATCGCCAAAACTATATGATTACCTTTTTTCGATGAAATTCCAAGCGCAAGTCTAAGCTTGGTTCATTCGTTTCCAAGAGGTAATGCGAAGATGAACTTGTTACAGGATGGTACTGCTTTGTACAGTAAATCTACGGAAAAAGTATTACGGTTTCATTTTTCCTAGAAGCCTTCAATTCGTATTTCTGTTGCAGCTTTTCACTCACGCATGTTGTAGGAAGGTAATTAATGACTATTCAAACTCAGAAAATTTAATCATTGTACAAGTTTTCAAACAATTATTCAAACTCAGTGGTTTGAATAAATTATATTCTATAGATGACATTACATATTGATTGTTGAATAAAAAACTGGTTTCTTCATAAATTGCATAGATTAACAATATGCCTTGCTTTTTCGTCCAACTGTCGGTTTTAGTGAATTGACCAATTCTACTCGAGTTATTATATTTTCGTGTTTATGCTCTCATGCTCACAGAGGATTTACCTGGGATTGGAACTTTGCGTAGGTGACTACTAAAGGTGGTTTATCTTTCGTGCACGTGGATGACAGTTCATAAGCAGCCATTAAACTCGAGTTGAGCATCAAAAAATGCCAGTGAATAGTTTATAACGACAGCGTTGACGCAGCTTTGAGATGGAAGCTATGTGCCGAGAGCTCCTCGCCCGTGAAGTTCTACCCCCGTCGGACTGCTCGAGGGACTGCGGCGCGAGGTCCGTCCAAGAACCTCCCGGACTCCCCAGATCGCTGGTGGACACCTTCACCTTTAACTCGCCATCGTCTGCCCACTTCGGGAAACACATCACTGACTCTAGCCTGTCCAGATCGCTCTCTGAAGCACCCACTCACTCGTTTTCACGTATGGACCATGATGATGTGTCGACTTCCCGACGGTTCACCAAGCTCGAGCATGACGATTTCAGCTATACCGATGCTGTCAACCCTAATGAAATAACCAGCGATCGGGTTCGTAAGAAAACTTCTTCACGTTTAAATGGAGACTTAATATCAGATCGCCACTATACAAACTCCATTGATTACGCGAAAATGGATCATGAAGTTGTCGAACCTTCCCAGACGTCGTTTGGAATGCTAGACCCAGACGATGCTTTGTACTCCAGATTTGACGAGGATGGAAGCGAGTTTGCATCTCCTCTCTCCGGCGTCGGATGTGGAGGGTCTACACATTATACCTCCAACGGTCCTTCCAGTCTTCAGCCCTTCAAGACTATGTTACCTGACGACGACCGCAGAAGCAGCATCATGGATTCTTCGTCTCTAAGACTTGATTCCACCGACTCTTTAATCAAGGAAGCCATCGAAGTCGATAATTTTTCCAATTCTATGCACGCCCATAAGTCGACGTCGCCGCCCGTCTCCGGTGGAGTTCATGGTACGCAGAACGACTCGAGAATGGAAGCCGTCCTCATGGGCGACGTATCGTCGAGCAGCGAAGTATCTTTTATCAACTGGCAGAGTCCTCTTGAACAGGTTGGTCAATTTGATCCTCAAGGTACGACCGTCGGTTTAGATCGTCTAGCTCACTCCTACTTTAGACCTATTAGCTATCTGCACGTGTCCTTGTAGAGTATGTAGAATGTCTTGTTGCTGTTAAATGACATACGGAGTCGTGTCATCTTCACGCCTTCAGTTTTTTGGGTATTTTATTGCACTTCTTTTATGTATGAATCCAGTCATTGTTTACCGCGTTGAATCATCCAACTACGGTAAGGTGTTGCGTAATTATTTGCACAGATGTGTGAAGAATTTTAAATGAAATTTTGAGTTATTTTTCCTCGAAGGTGTGAAGTAGATGGGACTGCAAGCATGTGTATTAACTGCATTCTAATGAAAACTTGTGCGATTTAAGATATTTTCGTACGTGTATCGGGCATGTAGTGTTTTCAAAATTCATAAAACATTTACCGTTCGCCTCCAACAGTCATTGTCAGAAATCAACGTTAGTAAAAGAATGCATTTCCAAGGGGTGTCTTAATTCTTCTTCAGTTCGCTGGAGTAAAATTTTCTCCCTGTACGCATTATTTTTTATAGATCTGCAAAGGGAATTCCAGACTATACGCCTCAGATTTTGCAATTCTTTGTTTTATGCATTGAAGTTTAAAATTTTCATGGTTTATTTTCGCAGAGTTTGAATACCCTGACCGTTTATTTACCTCGCTTGTTAAGATGAGACCCACGACAGACTTGCCCAATGAGACTTCGTTTTGGATGTAATTTTTCATTTAGGATGTAATTTCAATCCTACCGCTTATATGGATTTCAAAATCTAGTTTAATAGGAATCCTGCTTAGTTTTTCGTAAAAAGAAAAATGCAGCCTTTAAACCAAAGCAATTTAGTTGGTAAAGTTTAAATCTACAGGAATTCCTTCTCATCCCGTTCAAGACACAATGGCTATTATACATTCACAGGGACCAAGTTCTAATGCTAAATCCAACGCTTGAAGGTAAATTTCTCAAGAGGCTTGAGACCGTATTAATGTGCGTGATGGTCGTCTTTTTGTATGTTCACCATGCATAGTTTCTTCTGCTCAGTGCCCATACGTTACAGGCACTTGAATAACAGCCGCTATAGGCTGGAGCTTCATGGGGCGTTACTGAAATAACACTTAAGCTTTTCTCAAATGCACGGATGAACTTGATCACAGACACATAATACGAAGTTTAGCGTACCCGCTGAGTTTTGTTTTGAGCTGATTATTTTCAAAATTCGATAACATTTATTTTCTTCGTTCAGATTTTTCGCTAATACTGACTAGCCATAGATAAACTTTTTAAATTATGTTAAAAATTAAGTTATCATAAATTGAAGAACGGTATCATTTTTATGAATGGGGTGGTATATAGTGAGGTGAATTATTGTATACGGATTTATTATTTTACAGGATACGTTAGGAGTATCATTATTTAGTTGAAGCCTTCCCTACGAATCCTTTCAGGGGGGCACAGGATAGGCCATGGGAAATAGGGGTAGGTTAGTTAGGTTTGTCTATCCTATGCTATGGGGACTAGCGCCCCCAGGGGAGCACTGCTAGGCTACATCAGCTTTAGATAGGCCTTCGGGACTTCTATATTTCGTGCCCACTTTGCTTCTTTCCGTTTCCATTCCTTCTTCGCTATTTCTTATTTATCTTTTTTTGCTCTTTCTTCTTAACTTGCTGTTTCTATGCGCAGGGGAGCTTGTGTAAGAACACACCTTGTGCATAGATTCCCCGTTCTCTTAAGTTCATACTAAATGGTCCCTACTCTTTCGATGCGAGATGGTCTGAGTTTCTGAAGCTCTGCTATCATTACTACTACTGCTACTACTACTACTACCTTACGAATTCAAAATTGCATACCCAGTCTGAGCGCAGGTTTTCATGTTAATTCATGTGGCTTTGACAGACCTACCATTTTTCCGTTGCTGCCGAACCTACCCATATGCGGTTAAAACGACTGCTGGGTCAAGACTTCTGGGTTGTCTTTTATTGCGCCGTACGAGGCTTTTCATTCTTTTTCAGGTTCCTTGCGATCCAATGTGTGAACTGGAGGTTTTAAGTCAGGTTATGTATCTCACAAAGGCTTGCTGTAGGCGGCTCGTCCACCATAGTGGTCACGAAGTCGTGCGATTTGACCAGCCTTCGTGCATTAAAGGTTGAGACGCCTTTCTTGCTCGAGTGTCCAGTTTTGTCTTTTTCCTCTTGGTTTTTGTGCTGCAGAATTCGCTTCTTGAGAGCTGGAATCGAGACGTTGTCAGAATTTTATATACGAGAACTTGGACTGCACAAAATGATGGTCTAAAAATTTGTGCATTCAGTCGTTTAAAAAAGGCAGTTTAATAAATAGTGAAGACGACTTTCAATACGTATAATAAAGTCTAACAGACTAATAAAGTTAAATTGTAATTACTCAAAGCGTAACTATGGAAAATATAATGTAGGAGACCGTTATAACAGTCTTATATTATTCTAAAGCGCAATGAAGAGATTCGGATATTCTCCTCGGGGTTTGATCCGAACTATCTAAGATTTTTGCTGTACTTGGTGCGAAGCTAAGCAGTTGAGAGCAGCTCGATGGAAGCAAAAAATGATAAAGGGTTTGACAGCTGAAAAGACTTTCTTGATGACTCTCGCTTCCTTTGGATGCGGTGAGCCGCTGACCACAAGAACTCCGTGTAGATGTACGATCCTCCTTCTGAATTGTTCTTGGCAATTATTTGCTTGAGAATTGGTTTTTCTAAGGTAGTCTACCCGCTACGATATTAGCTGTTGTCTTAACTTGAATGTTCAGGGGTTCTTGAATGTATGCAGTCTCTCGATGCTACGAAGTGGGTCTATCGGCCTTGTGATTATTCATGTGTTTTTACTCCTCCTCGATCCCGTTTGATGGCAGTTACATCACTGCAATCGAGCGCTTTTGGTCTTACTCCGAGTGTTGCTGTTGCACACGTCCAAGTCTACGTTTTTCGTCGGTGCATCTATAATTATCTGTAATTTTGGCCATCCAACTATTTTTATCGATAATTCTATAAATCTATCGGTGGGGCGGTGAAAAAGTTAGGCTGCGGTACGTGCGTAGCTGTGTACTTGTTTTTGGCTCTGTTGTACATGGGACCAAATACAAGGAACAGATTTAAAATTTCCGATGGCAGGTTTTCGAGTTAAAAGTAAACCTCAATCGATGGGAATGTCAGAATTTGGGGTGAGTGTATATGCTTAGTTAACATATGCAATGACAGTCCCTAACGAGTCTCAATAACCGTTCGGATATGCTATGTTCATCATGATCCAATCTTCGATGAGCTGTTCGAATATCTTTTGTTCATCTCGAATGAGCCCATCACTTTTCGAATTCGCTGTGTTGATTTCAAGCGAATCTTTGACCGACTTTTGATATATCTTATCAGTTTATATCCATTTCATCAGTCTGTGGCAAACTGTTAGGACATGGAATGTTGAGTGAACCTTTGACAAACTATTCTGATATGCTATCGTAACGTGTGAAGTCTGTCGCAACCCGTTCGGACATGCTACTCGGTCTGGAGAGATTCTTCTACGAAATGTTTGGGCATCTTCTGTTCATCTCGAGCGAGCCTAGCAAACTGAGGCGATGTGTTGCGTTGATCTCGAGCAAACCTGTGACAAACTTCAGATATTTCATGTTCTACATCAAGTGCTCAGAAGCCCGACCGTGTGGGGCACCATGCAAGGTGCTGCAGCTGCCCACTCTTGACGTGAGGTTTAGGTGGGGCTCGGATGCACAGGCGAGAGAAGTAATCTTTTGTGGCGAGAGAACTAATCTGTCCGATGTGGTCATGACGTCCGTGAGCTCTGAAAAAATACCTAATTTTAAATTTTAAGTATTCTATGTGTTGCTTACAGAAAGTATGACTTATTTTTTTGTAGCAATATAATTTAAAGAGCGGACTATAAGTAAGGTACGTTTTTAAAAATATTATAGCAATATAACTATTAATAGTAAAAAATAAAATTAACTTGAAATGAAAGAGGACATTTTAAACTCTCATGTAGATTTAAGTATGAAATACAATATCTTTCAGACGACCGCCATTATCGATAAAACAACAGTGTACTTTTTCAACGCTGTTCATAACGTTACTCTACGTCTCTGCACGGATCCCCTCAGGGGGCGTAGGTTAGACCATGGCAACTGGGTTTGGTTTGTTAGGTTTGTCGATTCTACGTTGTGGGGCCTGGCGTTCCCCAGGGGGACACTGTTAGGTCACCTCATCTCTTATTCTCCTACTGAACCCCAATGTCGGCGTCAACAGCTCATGGAAATTATCGTTCTAACCGAAGGCAATCACGTGAAACTGTCCACACTCCAGACTAGTCGCATTCTACGTTCAGCAGATCGAGCGTGCCTCAATTGATATGGGATTAAATTTCCCTTTCTTGATATTTATCTTGATAATCCTGTCTAACCTTTCCGCCGAAACATCCATAATTATCTATAATCTATGTATTCCAAGCATTATTTTAAATTATTTCAGAAATTTTTGATGGGGCGGCGAAAAAGTTGAACTAGGATGCCTGTATCCTAAATACGAACTCCAAATCCCTGCAAGTGAGACGTGACGCTCAGCATTTGTGTGAGTAGGAGAAGTGCGTGTCGCCAGGCTCGGTGCTCTTCATGATCTACCGGTCGCGCTACCGACCTTTCAAGCAGAGGATCAAGTATTAGCGTGCATTTTTTATGGTTGGTCGTTTTTTTCTATTAGCTGCATCGTGAAATTTTATATTGTTCCTAGAAACTAATAAGAATACACGAGATTGTATTCGTGGTATTCATTAAGAACGTCGGGCTGTATCTTTTCATCCAACGGGAGGGCAGTCCGCATGGGATCGAGTCTTGGGCCTCCTGAGTAGGAGGCAAGCACGCTACCGCTTGCGCTACGGAGCCTCTGGAATTCGTGTGTTGGGTCGTGCTCTTTTCCTTTTGATAGGTGAGATATCTCGTTTTCGTTTGTGTTCTGATCGGATTATCTTTAAATTGTGATGATAGAATTGCAACAATACTTCCTCGAATAATTAACAACGTAAGTAGCTATAACCAACTATCTGACCTATAGATAGTCCTTTGGGAATTGTATCTTTCGTGCCCATTTTGCTTCTTTCAATTTTCATACCTTCTTCGATATCTCTTGTTTGTCTTTTCTTCCTCTTCTTTCTTTACTTGCTGTTGCTATGCGCAGGGATTCTTGTGTGGGAACACACCTGTGCATAGATTCCCCGTTTTCTGACGTCCTTACAATATGGTCTCTTCTTCTAGCTCTATCGAGACAGCCTTTGGTGCAGCTAAGGAGCTTTAAGCTAACTGATAATAACTGTAACTAACCATTTTGTCGTCATGCTAGCTGTTACCAAATGTTTTTTAATAAGTGGCCAACACGTACTTATCGTTCCACGACGCACTCGAAAACGTTAACCGAACACAAAACTATGAGGAGGATTTCGCTGATGAGCACGTTCCCGGAGCGTTTTACTTTCAGTTTCGGAACTAATTTTATTGATAAAATTTTCTCTTTCGCATATTCTAACTTACTCTGAGTTGCCACTGGCGGATTTTAGATTCGCTCCAAAGCGTTTGTTTTTAAAGCACGCATCGCTGGGACAACTAAGATCTCAGTCGCTCCAAGTTGCCCGGGCTGTGTTGAGGCAGCTCAACGAATGAGCGTCCTGCGAGCGTTTTTTTTAAGTGAGTTCGTTCAACTTTTGAGTTGACCCTGCCTAGCTCTGTGTTCACTGGCAGTTTTCTCTCGGACCTTGAAGGCTGAGATGACATGTCTACGCAAGGACGTCAGCATTACGAAGTAGTTCGTTGAACTGCTTTGAATGTTTGGACTGTTGTCGTCGTACATGTTGGCTTGAGTTAATCGAACTTCTTTAAATGTTTGGCGAAGCTCAACAAGCTCTCTAGAAGGCAGGGCTAATGTTTGTTGAGCTGTTTTGGATAGGCTGAGATGACCGAACTGTACCGAATGATGGGCTCACTTGATGAACGATTTTAGAAGAGAGGTTTTGTTCATTGATCTGTTTTAATTAATGGGTTGTGTTTGTGGAACTGTTTGGAGTTGCGTTTGTGGAGTTGCTTCGAAGGATGGGTTGAGGTGATCGAACAATTTTAAACTTTATTCTCCCTTGGCGGAACTGCTGTCAAGGGGCTCAGTTGACCATGCTGAGTTCATTGAAGCTCCCAGGCGATTGAGGAAATTGACACCTAAAATTGCCCTCTGGGGAGCTTTGCGTAATTGCGACCTGCAGTTTCAACTGTGGCTTTTCTTTTTCGATCTGAACTCCTGCTTGGAGTTGTCTTGAATCTGCGTTTCTGTCTGGTGACAAATCTGAAGTGGGTTTTATTGAAGATTTAACGTTCTCGGTTATTTCAGCGGTGGTTAAACTTCTTTTGTTAGCTGACCGAAGTAAAACTGTATTTTTTGGATGAAAAATATGTGTATCACTAAAATATTTGCTCAGGTTGGAATGTCTCTTTCGAACCGGTTAGTTGCAAGAAATTTAGATAATTTAAACACGTATAAACTTTTACTAGTCTATTCTTAAATTTGTGGAAATATTTTGCTGTGGTTGTTGAATTAAATTGGACTGGAGGCTTGAGGTCGACCGAGCAGCTTTAGCATTTCTATCTAATGACATCAGACTTCGGCAGCGAGAGCACATAATCAATGCGTTTTGTCGTTGTTCGTTATCAAAATTGCAACTCCTTGGCATGGGGGACAGGCATTGGGATGTTGCAAACATTTGGCATCATAAGTGATATCCCTGACGCGCTATATTCCTGATATCCCTGACGCGCTATATTCCTATTATCCCTGACGCGCTATATTCCTGATATCCCTGACGCGCTATATTCCTGATATCCCTGACGGGATGTATTCCTGTTACCCCTGACGCGCTATATTCCTGATATCCCTGACGCGCTATATTCCTTTTATCTCTGACGCGCTATCTTCCTATTATCCCTGACGCGCTATATTCCTATTATCCCTGACGCGCTATATTCCTATTATCCCCGACGCGCTATATCCCTGATATCCCCGACGCGCCATATCCCTGATATCCTTGACGCGATATCTCGGATATACCTTAAAGTTCAGCTGCTTTCAACAATTTATTCCAACTTTCATTCTATGAGAATTGATGCAGTGTTAATTTTATTGAAAATTGAGGCTTCGTGACTTGGGCATTGCCAGCTATCAATTAATTTAACATTACAATTGTTATCTGCCAAAAGTTAGTATACATTCATATGAGTTTAGACAACATGCGTTGGCGTGACTTGGAAGGTTTTAAAGCATTCATATTACTTACAGCATTTCTAGGTACCATAACTCTTATCTATATATTGATATGAATGGCTTTTTGTTTTTAATTCAAGTTTGACTTTGAGCGAACTAAAGACAAACTTTTCGGAAGTTCAATACATTTGTTATTTTTAGAGGCACATTTTAGTATTCTAATAAAGCTAGTTCTTCTTTTCATCCTTATATCGCCCTAAAAGCGTCGGTCGATTCAATGTTGAATTTACTGAACCTTCCAGAATTGCGTAACTAAAAGTTGTTGAATGGAACTCCAGTGTCAGCTCCAATGTCTCAGTGGGATGCGTTGCAGGATATCCCTCCTCTGTGTCTCAAAAACACTAGCGAAGTGTGAGGTCGTGATGTTCTGGGCGATTCAACTGTTTGAATGAGGTTTGAAAAATTTAAAACTAAAACCTTTATCTTGGAAGATGATCATCTCTGTGGGAGACCTTCGATATCGAATAAGGTTGTTTTGCTTGAAAAATTGAAGAAATTACGGTTATTGAATACAAAGAATTTTCTGTAAGAATTATGCGCCCCCGAAAGTACGCATCGATAGTTTTCTGCATATGAAAAACGCTCAAAACTTTCCAAAAAGTAAAATAACTGTTCAATTCAGGGAGAGCCAGGTCTGACATCAGAGAGATATCAGTCCTGGATGAGATTATAAAGTGAAAACAATGTACTAAAGAATTTTTGTTTTGATTAGATTTCCCTGTTCCACCATTATGAAGGCTTTTCCATTACATTAAAGTAGAAGCTTCGCCAGCTTCTACTGGGGTCTAATTTTGGGAGTTAAGCCCCAGCCAGCGGCTCACTTGAGCCCCAGCCAGCGGCTCACTTGAGTTCCAGCCAGCGGCTCACTTGAGCCCCAGCCAGCGGCTCACGTTTTTTGTGCCGAATGAACGAGGAGAAGGCAGTTGGTTGCTCAGTTCTAACTCTCAGGCCTGCAATTAATTGTTGATGACAATTTTTGGCGTCATATGGGCTCATTTTTTGAAAATTTTCCGTGAACGGGGAATTAGTCGGGCTCAGATCTCAGCCTGACTTCGACTGCCTGGGTCCGGTGAAGTAATTGCTACGTAGGCGCCGGAAAATCGAATCCTGCACTCCCATCAGTCGATCGCTGACACCAAGAGAAAGTAAGCTGCGTTCGTGATATGTGTCGTACAACTGTTACAAAACCGGTACAAAGAAAACGTGTCTTGATGTATCGTGACACACTTTAGTGAGTCTTGTAAAACAGTATGACATACACACGTGTACCGTCATTGATGCACTTAAAGTGAGTCTACGATATTTCTTGCCATCATTCAACGATTCTGATGATACCCATTAATTTTTCACATAAACTGCAAGTAAATAAAGGATTTAATTAAATACGAGTATTTTAAAACTATGGTACCATATCGTTGTTGTTTGACATGGCTCTATAGTTATTTATACGCGTGAGTAACGCATCGTGTAACTCTAAACTAGCTCACCTACTTATTTAATTGAAATGGTACTTCATTTCGGAAAGGGCTCTCGAAGCACTTATTGCGCGTGGAATCACTTAGATACGCACACTTTCACACGTTGTTTGCCCCTACAGCACTGATCTGACGAGTGGTATTTGATTTATCAATAGGTGTCTACATTTTTCTATGCGTCGGTGTCATACTAGGCGGCTTTCAGCTTGAACTATTCTGTTGCCCGGACTACTGGCATAATCTTAAAAATATTATTTTGTTATCTCCCGCTTGAAAATTTTCTCTTGTCTCTGATGTCATTCCTCTTAACTCGAAGCCTTTTAATACTTTATAACAATTCCCAACTCTGAATTGGATGTATTGATCTAAAGGTGCAAGCAATACTAACTTTAGAAGTTGAAATTTTGCTTTGTGGCCTCGTAAAAAAGCTCAATGTCATAATTTCACTCACGAATCGAGGCCTGAAATTTAAATTTTTACTGGTAATTCTCTTTCACCTTCTTCTTTTTCTTCTTTCCTGTTTGTCTGGATGATCGATACCTCGTATTTTCTTTCTATTATAGTTCAACGGATGAACTCAGTTTTAGGAAAACGTAATTTTATTATAAAAGAATTTAGCATGATTTTTTTGTAAAATTAAATTTTCTTTCTGTGCCGTATTCGTAGAAAAATTCGAAGCATCATCTTTTGTCTTCTTTCGTCTTCTTTCACCGAAATTCAATATGTCTTTGTCAACTAATGCGAGAATGCATTTCAGATCCGAATAATGGGTGGTGGCAGCGGGAGCAGCAGCGGCAGCAGCAGCGCTGGAGTGGGCGTCAACTCGATGATGTCTGTGGATGACAATGGCATCAAGCAGGAAGATGGCATGTTTTGTGGCATAGGCGCCAATGGTGGCGGCGGCAGTGGAGGAGGCATCATATCCAACACCTCCACCACCCCCACCACTCAGCTCATCCACCACCACCTCCAGTCCAGCGGACACTCCCCGGGAGGAAGACTTCATGGTAGTGGGTCTAGTGGGGCGTCACGAGCTCCCCCCAACTGCTCCCCATCCGGCCGGTACTCCCCCTCCACCACAGCTCTACCTTCCGAGGTAACCCAATTGATCTCTTAACTAAAACTTTCCGCATCTTCTTATGTAGAATATTCATCCTGCATTTATTCACATTCATAAATTTTTGGACAGCGTTTTGATAAGCCCATGGTAGAAAGTTTTTGATATTATTCCATTAAAATTTTTGATGTGCTCTCTGTTGTCGAGTGTTACATTGAATGTGTTGCAAGAAGAAAGCGATTTGAATCTTGATCGTTTCAGGTCTTCGCTGGTGCACATTTCTGAAATGCGCTCTAATGGTGCTCCGGATTTTCCGGAACCAAGTTGCCCTCATCCGAGAAGCGATTCTGTTTCTTTATAATTTCTCAGATTATAGTGGCTAGTTAACGAGAGGCGAAGAATTTATTTCCCCTAAGTTAGCACGCACGGCGCAACATCCGTCCTACTTAGGATGCCATGATGCAGTGCCTGTTCTAGCACAAACTTAGCGTCATGCAACACCTGTCCGAGCATAAACTTAGCGTGATGCAACGCCTGTCCGAGCATAAACTTAGCGTGATGCAACGCCTGTCCCAGCATAAACTTAGCGTCATGCAACACCTGTCCCAGCATAAACTTAGCGTCATGCAACACCTGTCCGAGCATAAACTTA
>VOMN01095247.1:0-20877 GCA_014899125.1 Orchestia grillus
TAATTTGGACGAATACTGGACTCTAAGAATAAATTGAAAGACCAATTCGTCACCCAGGGGTGACATCGTCATATATAGGACATCCTCCTTCTCAATGTGATGCTGATAAAACTGTTATTTCATCAGAAACATAATCGTTGAATTTAATAGGATAAAACTCATCTGAAAACTGGCAGTGCCGGAATAAACAAGTTTAGAATAATTTCTAAAAACAGAACTCGTTCCGAATCAAAATCAACTATAAAAAAAGGATTTTTATTTGCCTGTCGACTTACTGTGAGTTTTTAACGGATTACGATGCTGAGTTGAGGTGATGCTTTTAGTTGAGGACAAGAGACACGAGTGTAAAGGAATTGCTGCAGTTACAGCGATAAACGACTGGTGGCTGTAACGACTGGTGGCTGTAACGACTGGTGGCTGTAACGACTGGTGGCTGTAACGACTAGGGGCTTTGTATTTTTGAGCGCGCCGTGTCAAAAAATGTAGGCTTCTATGTAAATATTAGCGCTTCATAAGTGCCCGAGGCTACATTTGAGATCTGACTCTGATCAGGAATCATTTTCATTTCCTAGTTATTCAGCAGCGCGTTGTCATTAAATGACAAGCCGAATTGATTGAAATAAAATATTTATATCTTCATTTACCGACCTCGGATTGATTGACGCCGAACTTACGTAGGTCTTCATTCACAAAATATCAAATCAAGCTAATTGACATGAAACATATGCACGTGATCATTACCCCCAGCACTAAAATGCCTCGTCACCACACTAACTTGGGGCCCGTCGAGGTCGTCCCAATAACAAGGAACACGCCGAGTGCCGTCACAACAAATTAATCAGGCAATGGAGATCACACGGAAAGGGTCCGACGGTCTGCTCCTTGCTGCTGACCAACAGAAGACAAAATTGATTGTTTGATAGCATTTCAATCCTTCCTGCACCTACGCCGAGCTCATAACGTTCATATAAAAGCTATGAAGGGGATCAGTTCAGCTGAAAGAAAGGAACTATCAGCTGAATAGCGCCTTCGCGCTATTATTCACTTTGAAATTGCGGTTTCAAAGTTGCGGCTCTGCGAAATCAATTCGTTAAATTTCACTCACATGATATTTTCAACTTCAGCCCATTTTTCTTCTCTTCTTCTCAATGAAATCGTCGATGTTTTGCGCTACGCACATTTTTTATTGCGTGCGTTTCCTCAAAAGCTTCCTTGTACTTCTCGGGGTATTTTAAAACTAATTTCTCGGGAACCGAGTCGGCGGTAAGTGAAAAGTCTCGATGGGCTCCCTGATTTCTACTAAAAAACTCGGTTTTTATGTCCAACTCGCAGCGCCTCGCAGAGCTCAGGTCAAGTCCAAATTGGCTGCTGCGGCCTCCTTTTGCGCCTCAGCTCGCGTGGCAATTCTGCAGCGTTAATACCAGGGAATTTTCTGTGCTCGTGAGAAACTTCTTGCCTCGGCGTACTTTGGCCTTGCTATAAAAGATTAAAACACATCGTAAGCCAATTAAAGACATTAGATGGAAGAGTTTTTACGCGTAGTTCACTGCACTGAAGTAATTCACCCGAGAGGTTCAACGTGGAAATGGATTTACTATAAACGACCTGAGTAAAAAATGAATGAGCCTTTGAAGCAGCGCCCGCTTGTGGCGGCCTCCAAGTAGAGAAGTTGTTGATTGGTTATCTTGATACAAAGAACTTCTAAGGTTAACGTTAGGTAGCAAGAAAAGAATAAGTTTTTTGGTGAAGAAATTCAGAGGCTGATCGCAATGCTGATTCTGACAACACAAGTACGAGGACTAATTACACCTGAGCTCTGGCATCAATTCTTCAGACACAGTTTCAACTTCAGTTTTCTTCCAGATTCTAAATTTCACTATGACTTTTAGTTTTCTCCGCAGCTTTCGATGATCTACATTCTTGCTTTCGCTCATTTTTTATTGTAGTCTTGTTTTTTCTAATTTTCAACCGTAATGACTGTTTTGGTTATTTTCGAATATGAAATTCAGTTGAGATAGAATTAATACTGACTTCAATTTTTGCATTATATAATTCACATTTTCTATCAGTAAATTTCCACGGACTGAATGAGGTTATGGATTATGATAATTGAGCTACTCCCAACCTACATATTACCATGCAAGTACATGTGATCTATTCTCTAAATGAACAACAAATTCAAGCGTTCGTGAGCGTAGAATAAAATCTAAATCTATTTTAGCTTTTTTTATTACCATACAATAATTAATGCTGTCTCTTTCCATTATCTTCATTTTCCATTGCTAGTCCGTAATTTCGTTTGAAATATAGCTAAGCGCTGCACTTGCTTGGGGCATTACGTTGGTCTAAATTTCACAACTAGAAATGAATAGCCGTCAAGGCGATGACACTAACGCCTCCGAATTAAGTAGAGAAGCAATGATCAAATGAGTAAGATGATAAAGTACCAACAAATCTCTATCCTTAAGTCTCATAAAGACAGCGTAGCGAGTGCGCAATTTCAAATGTTACGTTTCATAAATATTATGTCACACTAATATTATATCACACTAATATTGTGTCACACTAATAATATGTCACACAATTGCATTCTTGCAGTCTTATGGAGAGCACGTTGACTTGAATATGTCTGAGGCCAGAATTTCGTGCTACTTACTCATGGGCAACGCGCAATAAAAAATAAATGGGCGCTCAAGGTATTTTTTTTAAATTTACAGTACTCAATTACCATGCCACTATATTGATCATAAAATACCTTAATGTTATTTTCAGATAAACGTATTAGCTCGAATAACAGCTACTGTACATTATGGAAACGGAACTAATCCTTACGATGTATGCCGAAGATAGGGTACGAAATTTCTGGTTTTGCCCTCATCTGCTAACCACATCCAAGCAGGGCTAAGATTCCTTTTTAGCGTATTAAACATCATAAAAACAGCTGCAGCTTTTAATATTTAAATTCAGCTTTAATTATTTCAAAAAAGGTTAAAAACTATGTTAACATCAAAATTTCCATACTCAAATAATTCAGTGCGTTCTATCGAAAACTCATTGATTCCCCATCATTTTCATTCAGACCTCGTTCAAATGCCAAAGGTCATTGTGTTCCGAAGAGCTAATCTGCATGAGACCATTTCAGTTCTCATTCCCACTATTTTCCTTTATGGTCATGGCCTCGCGTCGTTAGTGTTGGGGTCAGACTGATGTTTTGCTGCCTAAAATTGAACTGAAATCGCGTACAGTTTGTATAGCCCTCGACCCTGCCTTGCTGTGCGTGGTGTGATGCTTCGTGTGGTGCGAATGACATGTGTACGTATCTACATGTGTACATAGCATGTGTACGTGGTGTGATGCAAATAACATGTGCGCATATGTGCATAAAAATAGTATTGCTATGAGTGAAAATTTACAGTGGAATTTTTTGCTCAAGGCTCAACTCATGATTCATTCCAACTCTGCTTCAATGGGTTGAATCATCTACTAACAAACGAATGAACTTTCTTCGACAATTTTGTTATAAAACATTCAATGAAGAAACATTTTACTACTTTTATTTTATTCAAGACTGAAAACTTCAGTCAAAAAGCGAACGCATTTATTTTATATGGTCATCGAATAGATAGCTGCGACAGCCGCTTAGAAAAATTTTAATCTGCGTCGAGAAAAAACGGGAACTTCCATTTTCTTTTTTGATGCAGCGGATCTGAAATTAGAGTCGCCCATGCATTGCCATACCACTTTCCTCTCATGTTCTCGACCCACACGTTGTCTAATGAATTCGCTATTGGCTTCACAACACAGACTTCACGCTGTTCTCTAATGTGATTGACTTAACATACAAATTGGTTTTGCACAAATGAATTCATATGGGAATTATCATCGATTACGAATGCAGGTCTTCCTCCACACACTCATTTGCGGGCACGATTCTATGATTCGCATCCTCACTTTCGCCAATCTATGGAAAGTGATCTAATAGTTGACGTATGGGGTGTTTTGAGTGTTATTATGTTTTGACCAGTATTCGGCGTAAAGCAATTTATTCAGAGTAGATCTTTTGAGCGTATCATGAAGGTCTAAAAGGTAAAATAAACGTAGCCAAATTATGGCAACATAATTTTAAATTTAAATTGTTTCCCGCAGGGTGACGGACATAATTATTTTATGATTTATTTTGTAGCTAATGATATTTATTTTTTATTTGAGAGGTATGTCATTTAAAACACTAAGTTGCTTAATGGCTTTTGATTGAGATGCCACCGAATCCCTCCATAAAAAGGTAGAAGTATTTTATACATCTTAAAAGTTCGGATATTCTTGGTAACACGCTGTGAAAATTTTCTGAAAAGTTTAAGGAAATTATACATATAGTACAACCTGCGATCGACCACGCCAAGGCAGATCACTTGGACACCGCAACTCATCAAAAACAGCGGGGAAAGTTGAGAAGGAATACTCGTCGCTCTACTGGAAAATTAACCCCTGAAACAAAGGTAAGTCAGATCTTAAAGAGAATCTCGAGACTTTCGGCTACAAATGAAAAAAAGGTACAAGGTTTCAGTCATTCATAAAAAAAAACGAAACTTGACAGATTCTAAAACATCTTCAATCTCATGGTGGAAGGTATGATGCCTAATTTGGTTTCCGCCGATGGAAAGGAGTTCAACGTTCAGCAAAATCTCAACCATCAGAATGACAGAGTTCGGGGGCAGGGATAGGCCTGAGGAAGGCAGAAGAGTGTTGAAGATTCAATCGACGTCACAGTTCGCTGTCTTTGATGGTGTGGGCTGCGATTACTGCAACTGGAAAGTTTCCTCTTGTTTTTATTCACTCAAGGGATCGGGTTAACAGCCAAAGTTTAATTTTCGATATATTAGAAGCAAAACTGCTCCCTAAAAGCGAGGATACTTTGATGATAAACTACCTCAGACCCTCCTGCACGAATCCATTTCATCGCACTGCTCCAAAACGACAAATATAGATTCAAGCTCACATTCCGGTGGTCATCAGCAAAGAAGAGTTCAAAGTCCAGATCTGAGCTTGATTTTTCAGTGTGAACTACTTAATAAAGTTAGATCTGCAGTTCTCCGCACACAGCGTTGGACGATCTGAAAGCCAAACTGCATCGAGAATGGGATCTGATTCCACAAGATGAGGTGAGTGCCGCTTGGGAAGTCGTCCAACCGTGACTCAAAGATGTCATAAAAATAATAGAGGCCATGTGAAATAAATCTTTTTCGCTATTGTTTATGCTTGCTTAACCTGTAATTTCATGTATTAAAATTTAATTTTTCCTGCTGATTGACTGAGAAACCTAACAACATTTGCGTGGCGAAAATTTTAGTGCACCCCACAGAGTCACGGCTTTTCAACAGTCGATTAAAAATTAGAAACACTTCATTTCTTTGAGCAAACTACCCAAACTTTCATCGTGTTAAAATTAAGAACTTTAGTCCACACAAAAAAAAGTGCTGAAGAGAACTCGAGAACAACAATTTTTCACCCTAGAGGACATATGAGTAAAAATAATTCATTTTATGAGCTTTCTTCGAGATATCTCACTACATATAACACGACCAATTTGGAACTACCTAATTACGAAACACTTTAAATTTTGATGTAAACATAGTGTATTCAATAATTATTTCTTTATTTTTTCTGATGATTACTCATAGCAAATGAGCTTTGATAAACAGGCCATCATATGATGCTTTGGTAAGCAAGCCATCATATGATTCTGAAATGAGAATTCATTTGTGTACAAAACAGAGAAAACAAGCCAGCACTCCAAAACCCAACGCATGATTGCGACATGACTCTTGCAAAACCTTTAATCATTTTCCTGCCATTAACTTTTAATAACATTCAGCGTCATTTCAATCACTGCCGAGAATGGTCTTAAAAATTCGGCAGAAATAATTTAACCAAACTTTAAAGCTCGACTGTGTTGGAGCTATGTTAACACAGAACCGCATCCCAGCTTTGATGTTAAGGAAACGCTTGCTCTCGCGTCAGTTTGGGACGCAAATCTTGTTGAGATCATTTCATGCAGAGCAAAGGATCGTCAAAGTTTACGCCAGCGCACAAAAGACAGACTAGACGTCGTGAGGGCGCGAGTGAGGAGCGACCGCGACGTGTCACATCAGAGGCGCGTGCGCAGACGCCTTGTTTTGGTGGCAACGCCAGTATTTGTTCTCAGATGCGTTGTGTTGAGCGAGTGTTGCTGCCTCATTTCTTTTCTGCGAAGGCTCCTAAATTTGAATGTCATGCAGGTACACGCACGTTAAATGATTTTCTAAGCGAGGTAATTTGTGGGATCTTTTCGTTTTATATTTAATACACATACAGGGTGTCCATACAGTCTCTTCAGCATTTCAAATATTTATAACTAGTGAAATTGATAGAATGATTTATTCAGGTTTGTTCAATTGTATTCAGCGTTTATTAAAGTTTTTCACCGCTTTTAATAGACTTATACATAGGTGCCATTAGTTCCACGAAGCCTTGCCATGTTCGCTGTAGCATGGCCTCATCAATTGCGGCAATGGCACCAATAATCCTTAGCGGTCAGTAATGTCCCATATCTTTGTTCGATACAGAACATTAAAACAGTTCTGTAGTCTTGCCGATCTAATTTTATTTTAATAAACCATGAAACACTGCGCCTTCTCTTGAGGGGTAGCCATTTATTAGGGGTTCATTCAACAACACTTCTTTCACAAACAGGATCCCTGAAACACACAAATGTAAAAAGGGATTAAAAACTTTGATAAACATTGACTTGAATGCCGTATCACATTCTCTCACTTTTCTTCCTATGAGGGGCCAACTCAGGGACTAATGAATTAAAATAATAAAACAAAACGGTTCCAATATGAAAATGAAGATGCTAGCCAAAATCTGTCAAATAAGTTTATTTTATATCCAACTCAGAAAGAATCTTAAGCTCATCAACTGGGACAAATAAAAGAATTTTTTTGACTTTTGAAAACAATGGTGCTTTCCGAAATCCTTTATCAATGTTGTAATATTTTCGTTAAGATTAACAATGCTTCATCTGCTAGGCAAAAAGAACTGTAAATATCGTTATCTTTATTCCAGATTAGATTGGTAGGAAGATTCTCTTCACAATCTAAAACTAGACTTAAAGACAGCGCCATGGTTACAAATGCTAGACATGAAGAGGCTGGAGGGAATTATAATTCTCAAAACCTAAAAACTGTTTTATCGTTAATACGTTTTTCAACCCCGATGCACAACCGTAAGTTACCCAAAAGATGTAAACAACTCTACGGAGAATCATCCCAATATTTCACTTACTCCTCAACACGTTTGCTGCGATGATATTATTTTCCTAGGGGCAAAACGACCCACCGANATGCACAACCGTAAGTTACACAAAAGGTGTAAACAACTCTACGGAGAGTCATCCCAATATTTCACTTACTCTTTAAGTTATTCTGCTGACTCATTCGTACTCTGTATAGAGTGACAAATTTCAAACCTGAGAGAAAACAGCCATAATTTTTTACTTTACGGCCATGGCTATTGAAATGTAACATCTGAATTTTTTCAGCACGTACACTTGATGTATACGGGCGAATGATGGACACAGGATAAGTGTTATAGTATTCAAATAAGCTCAATACCTATAAAAACTATAGTCATTCTCGTGTAGTTAAACAAGAGCTACTTGATTCATTATTCGAGACTAATCGTTCAGTGAGATCAAAAAAGCGCAATTGGTCGCGAGGTTGGCGCGTGATTCTAGCGAAGGAGTTTGGGCTTAACTGCTTTGTCCAGCCATCTTAGCTCGTCTTATTTTAGGGCGGGTAATGCCGCTGCTAATCGTTAGCCAGGCTTAACGGCTGCTCTAATGACAGGCCAGCGCTGCTTGCTGGCATTTGCAAGCGCATGAAACGCTTGTAACTGAGAAGCAATTGTCGTAATTGAGCAACTGTTTACTAATTCAAACTTGTACTTGGACGATTGCCAATGCCAAAATGCAGAAAAATATTACTGAAACCATTTACAAGCTTCTTTCTTCTCCCAGCTTTGAAGATTAATTCAAGCTGCTTGCAAGCCTCGTGAACAAATGATGAAAAAATAGATCGTAACTGCAAAATTTCTGATCACAAATATTACGCGTGTTTATCTTTAATCAGAAGTCATGATTTAGCCCAGTGTGTTTATCAAGTGAAATATTTCTTGTAATCTTAGTGCATTAAATTATTGTGCCCCTGAGTTAATATGATGGAACAAAAACAGGACGCTTCAAGTAAAATAAATGGGGCAAAAAGAGCGGTTACTTCTCCGCCTCTACATGACAGGTCGGTGAAAATACATTAACTGCAGGAAATTGTGTTGTACAATAGCATTTTTCAATGTTTCTATTTTTAACATTGTGATTGAATATTAAGAAGAACACTGCACATTTCATCTTGCTCTGGCCAATTTTTAATGGACGTTTTGTGGAAATGCCAAAATATCGATGAAGTTGAAAGGTGAACAAGCCACGAAAAATGATGCGAAATTAATCAAACAGAACTTTGATGTACGGATGAAACTGCTAACCTACTCCCGACGGCGATGAAATGTAGATGGAATTAAAGTGTTTCTACCATGACTTTCAGTAATAATCACAGCTAGGAGCGACTGCTGGAAGCTCAAGTTTGTTTTCATGCAGCAAAGTTCAAGTTTGAAGTGTCTTTGTTAACTTCTGCTTGACAGAAGGGGGAGTGCTCTAAATCACGGTGCTTTATCGGGATGTATTCGAAAACCTGAAAAATTTCTTTACTTTGCGTTGCAATTTTTCTCAAATCTGAACGAAGGTATGCGACTTAAACAAGTAAAATCTGCACTCCCAAAGCTGATGACCTCGGAAAACGTCAAGCCCTCGAAAAATTCTGAATCCCGCAATAATCAATTCCAAAATTAATATCGAACAATAAGGGCTACCTCAGTCTTCACTCCTCCAATTATAGCGAATACCTTCTCCTTGGCACAGGCGCGGCGGCTTAGCGAGGACGACGCCTGAAGTTGTGTCGTCTGCTAGACAAGACTTCCAAGTCGGCAGTTCTCACTAAGAAAACGACATGACGAGCGAGTGACGAGTCATAAAAGTGAATTGAGTGGAAAACTGCGGAAGCTTTTGCGTTCTGCAGTGAAATTGAAGCTCAAGTGGATGAGTTCAGTTCACGTCGCCCACGTCATCACTCGAGGGACTGCGTTTGGCACCGTTTCTTCACTCGGCCTTCATGTGATGAAAACTGATTAATGGGTGAAACTGAGGGGAATGTTGAGGATGTTAACGACGCATACTTATTCCCTCGTAAATTGAGCTACAGATTTGGGAATAGAAGGTTTTGACGGAATTATATCTCTTATTGGTGTGCCAAATTCACATATATTCAATTTTTCGTAAGCATCTACCAAAATTACTTCGCATTGCAATATATGTGGTGCGTTCTTCCACTTCAGCACCTGCCAAAGAACGTGTCAAACATACGCTAATATCCAGTTCCTGAAATATGGCCTCCAAACTTTTATGCTTTCTGCTACAAACTCTGTTTACATATTCCGTGGGATGCTGAGACCAACTATTTATGAACAAATAATATTAGGACACTGTTTTTCTTTAAATTTTATACAACGTCAATTATGCCTAAATGCAGTCTGAGTATTGAAGTATGAAATAAATGACTTCATTTCCCCATAAATGAGATATTTCTTCTACAAATGTTATAATTTATGACCAATTATGACCTATCAAGCTGCTTTCTTTTCATGAGAGAATGTTCACATACATGGCATTACTGTGGAAAACGTTGAAACTTTTTGCTCTCGTTTAATCAAACTGAAACTAGCGACTAGTCAGCTCAAGAGAACAAACCCAGGTTCAAAAAATTTTAAACGAACGTTTGGCTAGCAAAACCAAGGGCTTAACGAGTGAGTTCGATTTTTTGCCTGCTCTAATTATGTTTTGCAGCACAGAACGCATTGTTTCCACTAACGAAGCATGTCAAGAGTTGCTCACATGGGGGAATCATAGCACCACCGCATCGATAGCGAGATAAAAGGTATTCGATTGAGGGTTTTAGCTGTAAATAATACTTCCATTAATCCTGTAGAAGCTGTGTGCAATAGTAAACTTTTTAAAGGGCTTTTCAAGAACAAAGTGATCCATGAGCAGTCATTGAAGAGCGAATAGATAAAAACTAATAAAAATGCACCCGTCAAGAGTTCAACACTAAGGAACGCAATTTAAATTATTGAATGGAATTTCGATCCAATTTAACTGAGGCACTCGGCCGAAGTGACGGTAACAGTTCCGGCAAGCTAATTCCTCCCTCGCGTTTTTTACTGTGGATTTAGGCCACGCGCCGCGCCTGCAGCACGTGGCAGAAATGCACGAATGACTTTTTGCTTTGTGAACAAAAGTGAGCCATTCGGAAATGAATAACTGATTCAGAATACTGGCGTTCATAATTGAGGTAAAACAGTTAAATAATTGATTGAATTCAGTTCAATAATTCAGGTTGATATTTCAGGTTACTCATTCAAATGAAAGAGGTGAATCATTTATTGAATTCAGGTTAATTTTTCGGGTTATTTATTCAGGTGAAAGAGGTAAATAATTTATTGAATTCAGGTTAATATTTCAGGTTGCACATTCAAATAAAAGAGAATTTAGTGAATTCAGGTTAATATTTCACGTTACTCATTCAGGTGAAAGAGAATTTTTTATTTTGTGAACAAAAGTAAGCGGCTCAGAATTCAGCTCCAAATTCAGGACACCGGCCTTAATAGTTCAGGTGAGACCGGGCCAGTATTATGGAAAGGACTAAATTATGGAACGACCTAAATTATTGAAAGACCTAAATTAAGGAAAGACCTAAACTGCTGGAAGGGCTAAATTATGGAAAGACCAAAATTATTGAAAAACCTAAATTAGGGAAAGACCTAAACTGTGGAAAGAGCTAAGTTATGGAAAGAGTTAATTTATGGAAAGACCTAAATTAAGGAAAGAGCTAAATTATGGAAAGAGTTAACTTACGGAGAGTGCTAAATTAAGGAAATACCTGAATTACGGAAAGACCTATATTATGGAAATACTTAAATAATGGAAAGGCGTAAAATATGGAAAATGCTGAATTATGGAAATACCTAAATTATGGAAAGAGCTAAATTATGGAAAGAGCTAAATTATGGCAAGAGTTATTTTATACCAAGACCTAAATTAAGGAAAAAGCTCAACTATGGAAAGAGTTAACTTATGGAAAAACCTAAGTTATAGAAAGAGCTAAATTATGGAAAAACGTAAATTATGGAAAGGTATAAATTATGGAATGAGCTAAATTATGGAAATACCTAAATTATACTAAGACTAGTTTGATCAAGAATGGGCTTTAATCGTAACTAGAACTCCTATAGGTTGCCGCGAAAATATTCGTCTTTCACTGTGTCACAGTCAGCCTCAGCGAGAACACACGGGCTCACTTAAGGACATCTTCATACCTGATAACGTGCACTTGATCCAAGATTCACATCGTATGTTGTGATGCACTGATGCATGAATTGGTTTGGAAAATTAAAAAAATTATTGATTCAATTTTTCACTGTACAAATGGCGATGATAGTTTTACTATCGGCGTTTGCACCTTCCTTTGTGTATATAACGGGTGGTGCATAAGTTACACCCCTTCTAGAAATGTAAATACCAAAAAAACTATAAAAATTGTAAAGATGGAAATAATTGCACATATGTATCCATACATAAATGTACCCTGAATTACGTTTACAATGAAGAAATGGAGAAAAATAACATTCTAGGCCACAATTAAGAGAAATAGTATTTGGAAGAGGCTGAATCAATGCCCAAGCCACGAATATTACAAAATCAAAGTTCTAATTCTTTCGTCCAAGCAATGTACTCTGTTTTGATTTGGGGTATGAAATTAGGGAGTGAATTTAAGGCATGAATTTAGGGTGTGAATTGAGGGAAAAAGTTTAGGGTGTGCCTTTAGGGCTTGAATTTGGGTGCTAATTCAAACTCGGATAAATACACGATCCAGTCCTAAAATTATTTATCTCTAGTGTACACAAAATTGTTCGTTGTTATTTTTCAAAAAATAATTTTTCAGCGAAATCAACTCTGGCGAGAACGACAATCGGTGCACTCCGGCTGTGGGAAGCTAAAAGGATAAATATGCAGTTGCTTGAATTTTACAGGATAAATTGAACAGGTTATTTGAAAAACGTTCTAAGCTCCAAAAACTTTTCTCGTTGATGTATTGTAATAACTGGGAAAATAATAATTTTTAAGAACTATGGGTAAATTTCACACAAGAGCTGTAAATTAATGTTTCAGTTCTCCGAATATGTTTTAACGGAAATGTTGAAACCAGTGCTAACATTATGATCGATTCTGTACTTCAAAACTGCTTCACTTCGACAGCAAGTCAGTTTCGAGAATCCCGCCTTCAATTTCACGCTTTTGGAACGCAATGATCTCGGCTTCCGTCTAGCATGCTACGTTAATTTTGTAATAGCGGTCGTAAAAGCCCCTTTCAAAATTCCTGCCGTTTGCGTCAACTGAATCGCATTGTGCGTTTTTGTGGTGAGCAAGAGACGACATCTTTTCCAGCTCAGAAAACCTCAATGAAAGGAAATGCCGGCAAAATGTCTGACAACAAAATACCGTCCGATTATTGAAGAGTTCGAGTAAAGCCTTCTTATATTGTACTCGTTTTGGAAGCCCTTTGTTATTCTCGCATTCTCCAACATGGGACTGAAAGAATTGTTTATATTAAAAAAATGATGAACCACTAGTACTTTTATGTGTGTCATTCTTGCTTAAGCTTATTTTTAGCTACCGAATATTTACTGGGACATTAAGATTTTCTAAAATGTTTACTAGGCTTACAGTCAGAGTAGTGTTTAGTCAGAACTATCTGGTAACTGCGGTAAGCTTAATGAAAAAAATAAATCTTGAGAAGTTCAGGTTATCCACTAAAAGTTCTTCTTTCCCACGAAATTGCATTCCACTTTTTTTTAATTCTTAACAAGGTATTTAAAGGTCCTACGGAGTTGGAGACCAAATCTTGAAAATCATAGATAAATCACGGAAATATTTATTCCACAGCAACACACTAATCGACAGGAATAAAATTTTAACACAACTTCTACGAGATATCAAGAAACAATTTATTCAATATGACAGCCTTCATTGTTCACTGCAGGCCTACACGCCACCTCAAGGCACCGCAACACTTTACGATAAATTCTCTTTACATGTTATTGCACGCTTCACTCAGGACTTGCTCTAGATGGTCAACACTTGAATGAAAAGTTCTGGTAGTAACGTGCTCCAATTTTCCCAATACGGTACAGTCCAAAGGGTGCAAATCTGATCTATAACGAGGTCAGAAGTTGGCAAACTAAAGAAATCTAGGAAGTTGAATTTGAAGAATCGCACCAATTTTTCCGTTGCATAATTAGGAGCACCATTTTGGGTTCTTGCACAACTGCCGTTGGGATATTCAAACGTCTGCCAAGGCAAAGCTTTGTACCGTATAACTTTTCTTGTATAATAAACTCTAGGATCCATCTTTTACGCCGACTTGAAAAATGAAGATAAATTTTTCTCCTTTCAGCGGCTACAACTCTCAGACCAATAACTTGAGCTGAGCATTAGTCTTGAAGACGCCTTATACTTCAGAAGGTGACGGAGCATTGCATCGATCATTGTGATGGCGTAAAACAGATCAACGGTCAAGATTTTTTCAGCTGAAAATATTCAACGGGTTGTCCATTCTGCCTCAGATATCGCAACGACTTTTTGGCCTTTTGATGCCTTCTGGCTTTCATGACATCGGCACGGAGGTGTTTCGAAGCCCTCATACATGTACTGTATGAGCCATCAACAAGTACAGCATTTCTGGGGGCTTTGGATCAGCTTTCATGTTTCTGGCTGGGTGTTTCACTGGGTGTTTCTGGCTGGGTGTTGGTTCTTTCGAAATTTTGACTTTGAGAGCTTTCAGAAATGCATAACCGAGTGTTTGTGTATGCCTCCATGCACTTCCTTGCTTTTTCTTGCTGCCTCCTTATTCAGCATTCGATCCTTAACGTTGCGGACAGAGCTTTCAGAAGGTCCGACATTCTCAGCAATGAGTCTAATTGCAACTTCGGAGCCAGTCAACTCTGTAATGGGTTGTTGCTTGGCCTTTTGAGTGGACATCCTAACTTGTATGACACAAAACTTCTGCATACATGGATTTAATCATTTTTCTTATTCAATAGGCCTCTATGCATTTAGTAATGTAATAGTTTATTAGAAATACCACAAAAGTAGCTTACAGGAATGTACGGTTTATGATAACTGACACGTTATTTTCCGGCTTCGTTATTAAGTCTCGATCTCATTGCCATGTAATGCGCTGCAAGAATCAAGATGATCTAAGTCTTCAAATATTTCCCTAGCAATAGGTAAATACATAATTACTTTTTTTACATCTCTTAAAACTGAATTGCGGTTATTTTTTTCAGCTGAAGACAAACTTTTGTGAACCTCCTGCCTCACCAGCTTGTTGCCTTCAGACCCGTCTGCCCGTCTCGAGCTCAACTTACGATACAATCAAGCTTTGCAAGCACCGCTACCCCGCATAGCATCGGCCTCATTCCCTGTTGCAATGAGTAGGATGTTCTGCGTGCCTCCAGTTAATAGAAATTCTCAGTCTTCGGATGTTGAGGAGAAAATATCCATTGCAAAACTTTTCAATTCAGGTTAAACGACGCACTAATTGAGGGAGCCTTCCAGGTATTAAATTTTCTTAGCTTGTGTGGTTCTAGTTAAGGAACTAGCGTCCCACGCTATTTGAAATGACGGGAACTCTCATGTGACGCAAAGTTATTTTCTGTAGTTGTTAATATATTCGATTTCTAGGCTACATCTTTAAGGATAATTGGAGAATTTCTTCCGGGAGATTTCCCAGAAGAAATTTATTTCCTGAGATAAATAATTTCCCAGAGGAAATTTTCCAGTTATCCTAAAAGTTATTTTCTGTTGCACTGGCAAGGACAGCCTTCTCTGCCACAGTCTCGCTGATGAGGAATACGGACTCGAGGCTCTGGACCAGGGAAGTTTCTCACATCTAATTCCCTGCGTGTAAATAAATGGTGATCCTAGAAGAAAAAATGCGTGATATTGGCATATTCCTTAAAGATTCCCCTTACTCTGTTGACAGATCGTGAAGTAATTACGTATCATGACGTAAACTAATCTTCCTCTTAATTTTTAAAAGCGACTAGCACTACATATATGCGTGTTCGCGGGAAGTAAGATTCGATATTAATTGAATCATTCATTACAAAATTATGAAATAAGGTTTAGCAAGTGCCTAGCGGTTTTTCGTATGGTACATTTCTAATGAATTTCGAGGCATAAATCTGAAACTGGGTTAGGGTCACAGGAGCTCACGAAGCTGTTGGCAATGTCAACTGTAGAATCAGTCTCAGCAGTTTTCTGTCAGTTGTGTTGCTATTTTTTTTAATCATGTTAACGATTTACAGAACTGGTTCAATTCCGTTCAACTGCACTTAGCTTTGAAATTAGTAACCCAATAGACCATCTTTTCAACATTCGTGGTCTCAGAGGCCATATTTTTTCTGATTTAGAATACTCGTACGAGCACCAACTCCTCCAAGAGTAGCAAATCATCACGAATTAAAAAAAAAACATAGTGAAAAATCTTCATCAAATGCAGGACTCTTGATTTAAGCTTGCACACCAGCCCTCGGAAAATGTTCTTCGGTTTTAAGGTACGTAATTTTATTGGTACGTGTAAGTTCTATGTATATACAGGATAAGTTCTACGATTGTGAATTTTAATATCGTCACACGTGCTTCCGTCAGAGTACGGAAAAGTTTCGTCCCTCGAGCTCAAATTCGTTAGACTTTTTCATCGTAAGCCCTATTCCATGGCCTAAGTATCGTTCGTTCAGGCGCTTACGTTGCCTTCATTTTGGTTCGATAAATCGATGCTGTTCAGAGTAGTTTATTGTATGATTATGCGAATGGATTTCATTGTTCGTTTCCTATCACAGTCTTGGGCACGGACTTGAGTACATACGTAAAGGATCGAAGTAATACGGTTTCGAAATATCGACCGCCTGTCTGGAAAAAATAAGAAACATAGCTAGATTATCACGACGAAACTAAAGTACATGGAGTACAAGTTGAAGCGTACATCATTGGAAATTGGTGAAATTAATTTATTTGAGTTATGTCGACAACATGAAGAAAGGTATATTTTGCAAACACACAAAGGAGAAAATTTGTTATGAACTTAGTAAGCTAGTTCACACTATCGCAGCTAGCACCAAGTTAGCTCTCCGTGCTTACGATGCGTACTCGTAGCTTAAATTCCAACATTAAGTATATTTATCTGCGGTCGTATGATAAGATACAGAACGACACTAACGATCTCAATAAACATATTTCAAGCCATGATCGCTTAGTTGATTTACATTAAAAAAAGAAATTTTCAAGCAAAAACATCTCGTTACCTCAGTCAAAGTCCTGCCACCACCACTTCCGTACACCGAGCCTTTAAATTGTAGATACGGAAGAGTCCTCCCAGCCTGACCCACCTCACTTAATTAACAGCTTAACCAAACCTTTGCATTGAGAGCACTCCAACACTCACGTCCCTTGTAAACAACATGAGCTGGTGCCAAATTGTTTTCACTCAACGTCTAAGTATTTCTATTCAGGGAAACCGTACGCTAGATGGAATTCTGAAGTAGCCTGCAGAAATGCTAGGGCTACACAGTGTCGACAGCTTCAACTCCTTGCTATCTGGTCCGTCAGCGGAGCCGCTTCTTTCCGGATCAGCGGACCGGCAACTGCGAAGCGGCAACAAATTGCCGCGTCCGAGACGGAGACGAAGTTCATGTCTGCTCATGCTAGCAAAAAACTTACGCATGAGCTTTTCTTCGGGGAAGTTTTCAAGCCTGTTGTACTCTGAGCTATGAGCAGCTCACGCCATTTGTCTTGCTTGATATCAGCGGTTTTTATTAGGCAAAAATATCCTGCGTCAGCTGTATGTAGACAGTGTACAGCGATGGGGACGCTATGATTTAAGTGGCGAGTCTGAAAGGAATAATCCTAGTTCATGCGTAACCCTTGACACCAGCGTACAGTACAAGAAAAGTTCTTACTTGCCCGAGGTTCTGATGACTCGCGCGACTCTGACGACGCATGAAATATTGCTGACAATCTAGGGATTCCAAAGATTTTTGTGACTGAATGCAAGGCAATACTGCACGCTAGAAAATACAACTTTAATCAATCTTACAGTTGATTTCACTCGCACCTAGTTACTTTCATGAAACAAACATCAGGATACAATAAATTCATCACCAGAAACTGATCATAAATTCAACTTACATGCAGCACATGGACCCTTGAAGAGAACAATGTATCAATATATCAGCAGGACGCAAGCGCCGCTTATTGCTTGTTGGGATCAGCGGAGCTCTCAGGGACAGCAGGTGCGAGGCGTGGGGGGGGGGGCTGCAGCAGGGCACCAGCTCGGGCCCAGTCTGGGTCTGGACCGGAACTCTGCTAAAGCTCCATTNGTAATGTTTCAGACGAACCAATCATGCATATGTGGGTTATTATTGACTGCTTCTAGCCAGCTGTAATGTTTCAGACGAACCAATCATGCATATGTTGGTTATTATTGGTTGCTTCTACTGTTAGCTGCGTACTTTTAGACGAACCATTCATGCATATGCTGGGTATTATTGGTTGCTTCTACATTCAGCTGTGTGGTTTTAAAAGAAAGATAATTTCCGTGTTTCAAGTCTGTGAGGAGGACGTGCCTCCACTCCAACGAGAACGGATCTTAGGTTGGCGCATGCGTGCTGCGCTGCCTCTGGTAAAGTCACTGCCGTGTTATGTCGGGCGTTTGAGTGTCAAGAATTGTTTTAACGAACACAAGTATGGAGATCGTAATTGAATTTAGTGTAATCTGTAAACATGAATATTTTTAATTTATTTGATGCTGTTCAATTAATCGATCCCCATTCTGCCTCGCGTGTAATTGCCTTCAATTCTTGGATTGATGAATGGTGGTCGGACTATGTTTTTTGCCGATCGAGTATCTATGAGATGTAATCAAAGCATAGAAATCCATGTTTAATAATGACCCGTGAAATTATGACAACTGAAGTATCCAGTCAATTAGCACAGTTCAATTCTTTTGTCCCTCTTCTGCCGCTTGCATGTCTGCATCTGATTTTTTGGATTATTTAATGCCAAATGGTCGTCGGCTAAGGATTTTCTATCCGACTTCTGATCAATGATGGATTGTAAAATGGCTCTTTTTAATCAATGATAATTATCAGTTGCACTGTCTGTTGGCTGATAAATCTTAACTTAGTATTTTAATCAACGTGCATTTGCTTCGTGACAACGACCTCCCTCTTGGCTTTTTGATTTGTAAATTGACACGCATCTGAAGGCATAACATTCCGAAGTTCCGTCTTGACGCCGCGCTTTGTTTTCCCTCTTCATGGATAATTTCTGTATTACAATCACGATTTAATTTTTAACAGCCTGAAAATATAAAAACCAAAACCTCAACCTATTTTTTCAATCAACTCACTTTCGTTTTGGACTCTCGGTTAACGTAAGCGAATTATACATCCTGGAAATAGCGTGGCTGAAAGGCTCTCTCCATCTATGTATGTCAAAAAATTGGAAAAAGAAACCTGAAGTGTCCTCAAAAGCCACTTAGAACTGACCGTCGCAGCTGAGCCAGGAAACTGCTGAGCACTTTACGGGTTGGGACTTCCCTCACTTCCCCTTCGCGAGCTAGAAAACAGGACATCATCACTTGTACTCGGTGAAAAAAACATAAAATTCACAGCGATCGTAGGATGCCAAGGACGAGTTCAGAGGCTTAATTTCGCCCAAGGATGCGCGACCTTTGAGTGGAAAATGTTGTATTTCAAAGACTTTACTTACACGCACGGAAAAACCTTTATGATCACGAGTGTTACACGCTACCTACATGGTACGAGGTCACTAGCAAGCTGCCTTCGCGCGTAATTAAATGTAAATCGATGAGGACGGAATTTTGGGGAAGAAAGGTGAGGATCAGAGACAACTTACGTCTACAAGTTTCCTTGACCTTCAGAAATTATAGCTCCAACACGTCTGAGATTCAAGTGCAACCTGAGTATTATGGATTTCCAAACTATTCTGTGTCTGGAACACGTCTGTGCATTACAAACACGTAACTCCGCACTTTCACGACATTCGCAATAAAATGTTGCTGAATATTTGCAAAACTACTCCATGATATTGGCTGCAACTCAATAAGCTGGCGAAAGTGTTTCAATTTTATCTGTTCGCTATTTTGACAAACTTGCTGAAAAATATGCTTTCACGGCCCGTCCAATTCAGACGGAACATCGACTGACATTGATGATCGTTTTCGTATAAAAATCTACTTTGGGGAAGTACGTAGGAAAAAATTTCGATTCAAAATACAAGACGCTCTGACTAGTAGTGTGAAGCTAATTCTATTCTTTAAGACAATATCATGAATAAATAAAAAATTAACTACTTTCTAGGGTATGAGCTGAAAAGGATTTGTAAACAATTGCAGTCAGGGAGAGAAAGTTTCAAAGAAGAAAGCTATTTTCTTGCCCTGTTTCTAAGCCACGATCTCAGAAGTTGTTGAATGGCTAATTGATGACTTTGTAAACTTTAAGGAAAATGCTGCCTGACTTGTCTTCCAGGCATATTGCTCACGGGTAAAGGGAATTTTGTGGAGGCTTTCTTCAACAATACAATCGCGTTGAAATAAAATAGAAAATTAGATCTGTGGACATTTCATAGAGATGATTTTTGAAGCAGTATTTGTGAAGTGTATAATCAGCAAAACTCCCCCCGTTCATAAACTAGAAGGAGAAACAAAAAGCACACGTTTTAGATAACCCATTTTCAGAAAAGAGAAGTGCCTATTTTAAAAATTGCACTCATGTGGTATTGCAAAGCATGGTATAATCAAAGGTAATGATCAGAATTTTTAAGGATTCATTTACCATCAGCAGCCAGCAATGTACTTTTAAGCTGATTGCATCAAAATGACAAAAATTACTTAACTAGATTGTAAAAATTAATTGAGTTCAAAAAAAGATTGAACAATCTTCAATACGATCAAAATTGAAGGTCCGCCTCCAAAGAAATAAACATATTTTCTACCTTACCGTGTGTTGCGATCGAAGCTCACACTTTAAATGATATGAGATATTCAAGAATACATCAAAATTATGAGAATGAATCGTATCAAATTTTTGTTGGAAGTCTTAGAGCAAATTTCCACGCACACGTGGTGCGCTGTCGTTGAATTAACGACAGCGCTCCAAATTGACAAAACTAGACTAGTAGCAAAAATTACTAAGCTAGAATGCTAGTATTACGTAACTAGCTACTACGTAACTTAGCTATCAACATAGTCAACTGAGTTTCGTTGATTTATCGCCAAAACTTTTGGACTCCTGCGCACAGCACGTTTTTCAGAAAACAAGCAACAAAAAATTCTGGAAGATATACTACAAGAATACCGTTTAAGGTATCTTCTATAATTTCATTTTCGTCCCCACCGATTAATGAAAAGTGAAACATTTACAATTCAATGCACATGTTCAAAATGTACATTAGCATCTATAATTCAAGCCCCTAACTTCCTGTGGTGTTGCGCATAACTCTTGATGTAGGTATACCGATCATTCCACTATGCAGGGTGTCCCACAAAAATGTCCCGTTTTAAGAAATCACATCAATATGGCACAAACCCA
>VOMN01095253.1:0-13837 GCA_014899125.1 Orchestia grillus
TTTGTGTCGGGGGGTGGGGTGTGAAGTGTTAGTAGCACGTCTTGTGACAGGAGAGAAGGGGGGTTGCCGTGTAAAGTGACACGTCTTGTGGCAGAGGAGGTGTTGCTCTCAAGGTCTGTATTGGGATGCACAAGTTAAGCCGCTTAAAAAAACTTAATCCTCTAAAACCTTCCTCTACAAAACTTTCCCATAAAAAACTTTCCCTCATAAAACTTTTTTCCACGAAACTTTCCACAAAAAAACTTTCCCTAACAAAACTTTGCCCTACAAAACTTTGCCCTACAAAACTTTACCCTACAAAACTTTGCCCTACAAAATTTTGCCCTGTAAAACTTTGCCCTTCAAAACTTTCCTCTGCAAAACTTTCCTCTGCAAAACTTTCCTCTGCAAAACTTTCCTCTGCAAAACTTTCGTCTGCAAAACTTTCCTGGACAAAACTTTCCTCTACAAAAGATGACGAAACATTCGTCGCCCCATGCCAATCTTTTATGGAAATGGAAATTCAGATATCAATTGACAAAGGGTGAATTATTCAGCATCAAAGCAAACGATATAGCAAATTATACAAATGAAGGTATTTATTCCCATTCTACATCCACCATGACCCTGTATCAAAATTAGACTGCAGCGCAAGTCCAGAGAGGTCGGGACCGATTCCGGCAATGTTTTACAGCTGTGTCTGCCGTCGGCCGAGTAAAATAATTGAACAGAAATTCCCACCAATTGTTGAGGCATCTCTGGAGCAGCGTTAGTTCCAGAGCATCTGCTCTTTACATTTATTGAAACGATAATTCTGTGCGAAGCATGAGCAGACTGACGTCAGGCCACAGTCCTCATGTCGTGGCCACGGTCCTCATGTCGTGGCCACGGTCCTCATGTCGTGGCCACGGTCCTCATGTCGTGGCCACAAATTTGTAGTTGACTGTAGCTGGAGTTGTGGTTGACTGTGGCTCGAGATGTGGTTGACTGTGGCTGGAGTTGTGGTTGACTGTGGCTGGAGTTGTGGCTGACTGTAGCTGGAGCTGTGGTTGACTGTGGCTCGAGATGTGGTTGATTGCGGTTGGAGTTGCGGTGTTATGCACTTAAAATTTTCATTTCACAAGAAAACTTCCCACACAAACGCGGGGCTGGCTCAAAAATAGCCGGTAAAGAATGCGAAAATAAACATTTGCAATACATTGTAACTGAAACTCGCTATGTTGTGGCAGAAAGCTCGTCGTTCGTAAAAGAAACTTGCCTCACCACCTTCACTGCGCAGGCTGACCCAAAAGTAACCTGCACTGACGGTGAGAGCTCGTAGTCTAGTCACGTGGTCTTGCTATATTTATCCGGGAACGACGCGTGGGGGCACCAAGAGCTGCTTTTGGACCGTCTGGACGCCCCATGTCCCCACTGGCAGGAATATCACAGGTCCCCACTGGCAGGAATATCACATGTCCCACTGGCAGGAATATCACATGTCCCCACTGATTAGAGCACACCAACAGTCCGTCGCTTCGGAGCCCGGACAAATTATTGAAGAATGAATAGATAATCTATAATATCTGGTGTCTACGCACACTGAAATTTATGATTTTCGCGGCCGATAAAGCTAAGCATAAAGGACAAGTATGACCAGATGTTAGAAATAAGTATATTAATATAACTGCTTCAGAAATTGAGTGATACAAGATGAAAATATTTTATTACAAAGTAGTGTGGAAAATGAAAGAATGTGGATTGCAAACGTAAAGTTTACTTCAGGGGTACGCAATGCGATAAATGATGTAGGTGTATTTGTAAATCAAATTAAAAATAATTTTAGATAACACTGTTAGAAGATGATGTTACAAATAGGCTAAAACACAAGCTGCGCACCTTTGAATACGCCATAATTAAGGAACTAATACAAAGTTAATGCATAAATGAATGAATGAAATAGTCCCAAACATATGAGAATGCTCATTTAAGATCAAAAACATACGATTAAAAACTTGCAAAGGCTTCCGTTGAGCAAATATAGAAAATATGCAAATTAGCTTACCACAAGTTCAGTATTAAATGAATAAGATCAGCACAACAGCTCCAAAATAGGCTGGACCATCAAAATAAGCCATTTTTTCGACGTCACGCTCTTCTAATCTTTCCTGGAGAGGGAAAAAAAGTGATTTCGGAGGCTCAATTTCTGAAATCGATTAGATTTTTCACTTTACAAATACTTTTTGCAGCCTAATTCGATTTAATGGCACAGTTTAGAGTTAGGTGCTTCGATATTCCACGCTGAGCTTAGAGCCGAATTTCCTGATAGCTTCCATTAAGATGTTTTTGACACGCAGAAATTGATTCATTTTTCAGAGTGAAAAGAAGGGGTTTAAAAGGATTCCAACGCTGCATCTTAGAGCGAATTTACCTTGCAGCAATGAGGATATGACGGGGCATTCATTCACAATATAATTTACCCAGAAGTTTCCAGTCATTTCTTCAGAGCGTCTGGACGAGGATCGCATTACAGCAACGCATACAAGGTTCTTTGGAGGCTTAAATGAGAGAATCTTGACGAACTCTGGTTTCTTAGAACTTAAAATACGTAAAATTTCAGAAGGAACTGCAAAGGTTCACTTTGGGAATGGTAGTCACTCCTGCAGACTGTAACATGACTTGAAATCACACTTTGTCTTTATTTTAACTTAATCTAATTTTATTATCTTTAATGCGATAGCACTACAAAAGACACTAACAATCTCAACGCCTATAATTTATCGACAATGCCTAAAATAGCACTCCAACACCTGAAACAGCAAATAAATGGTACTAAAAATAGTAAAAGAAGTACCTAACAAGTTCATGCAGAAGAACCTAACAAGTTCATGCACTTAAAAGAAATGGTACCGTTAGCAGTGACAGAAGTGATGGAACCTACCAATAACACACTAGTAACAGCGAACACAGGGCCCGAACACGGGGCCCGAACACGGGGCCCGAACACGGGGCCCGAACACAGGGTCCCAACACAGGGCCCGAACACGGGGCCCGAACACGGAGCCCGAACACGGGGCCCCAACACGGGGCCCCAACACAGGGCCCCAACACAGGGCCCCAACACAGGGCCCAACACAGGGCCCCAACACAGGGCCCAACACAGGGCCCAACACAGGGCCCCAACACAGGGCCCAAACACAAGGGCCCCAACACAGGGCCCCAACACAGGCCCCGCGTGACGACAGCTGCAGCGGAAAGGCTCGGCGACGTCTGGGTTCCGTAGACGTCAGACCGCCCTAGCAGCCGTCGTACACAATGGATTACTGCGGATCCTAACATTACACCACAAATACCCGACAGATAATGTATTTTCTGTGTGTTGCATGCGTTACATACATGCTCCGCTTTACAGATCTTCATTTATTTTCTACATATGTAGGTTTCCTTAATCCCAAAAATGGCAGTTTGCCTCTTGAAACCAGTTTATTATTCGTCTTTCCCTATTGAGCTAAGTACTGTGCCAAAGGAAGTTTACATCTGGTAATAAATGTGTCAAATATCCACATATTCCCCGACCTAACAGGTGCCCCAGAGCCTCGTTTAATTTAATGAGGTCTCAAGCCTCTGGCAAATTTAAGGCTGCAGAGTATGGCGCATGTCAAGCATGGAGGCTGTAGAGTATGGCGCATGTCAAGCATTGAGGCTGCAGAGTATGGCGCATGTCAAGCATTGAGGCTGTAGAGTATGGCGCATGTCAAGCATTTAGGTTACAGAGTATGGCGCATGTCAAGCATTGTGGCTGCAGAGTATGGCACTTTATATCAAGAAATGTGTGGTTTCTATAAAAAAGAATCGTACTTGTTGAATGTTTTGCCTTATGATGAAAATAAATTCAATTGTATAATACGTTAAGATGCTTCGTATGACTTGTTCCGTTACAACTGAAGTCGTATATCGGCTGACTGTTTTCTTCAATGGCCATTTCATATTTTCCTTAATCTTACTCGAATAGCAAATCAATAAGTTCTTAGACAAGAGAAAATTGACCATTATCAATTTTATAAACGAGGAAGAATAGAAAATAAAACCGTATCAGCAGGCACATCGCCCGCGTCGCTGCAGGGAAGGTTTAAGCAGCGCCTTCAAGACCTGGCCCCGCTCAGCACAGGACGGACTGGAGGTGAGGCCAGGGCGGCGGGTGCGAGTGCTGGCACCTTTAATCACTAATGAAGGAGGAGCTCGAGCGCCAGACTACGTCAAAAATTCAAGCTGTGTAATAAAACGCCAAGCTTATGTGTTTTTTCGTGTGTATAGTCATCGACTCTCTAATTCTTTTAACTGGAATTAGATTTGTGAAAATTCTTGTGTTTAGATTCTCGGGTATGTATTTTTATCAGAGAGACTGTCATAGAGAAAATTACAGTATTGCACATGTGATTTGCGGTCATTTTTGAAAGCAATTGGGTGCTAGTAAAACACAATGCCTTCAAGCATACTGGTACCTCGTTGACGAACACCTTAAACCTCATAATTAAGAAACTGTAGAGCACATCGTTAGCAGGACCAATAAACAGCTTGGCCGAAAATTTAGAATGCACTTCGTTAACTTGTACCATAAACAGCTCAACTACCACAAATCTTCGTATCATCTCGCTAGCTAAAACTGACAACCAACTTCACAAACCCTGCCCGAAAATTCTCATTAGTGAAAATAAAAGAAGAAATAAAGAGCATCTGGTACGCGTTTTTCTGCTTGAACGAGCGAGACGAGCTCAAATAAGAGCTTCTCACTCGACCATAAAGGCTCCCGCTGAACATAAAAATTCAGTAAGCTCGCCATTACTGAGCTTTATGTCGAGACGTAGCGACGCTGCTCCTGTAGCCACGATACCGACGTCGGCGCCCGGAGTTGGCACAAAAAAGGGAATCTCTGCAGCGGGAGCATGCGTTTGATAAAGCATGCGTTTGATGGACGATGCGAGCAGCTGGAAATGATGTAACGCGTCAAACTGCTCGCTTGATGCACGTGAAATACACGAGCAGAGCTGAATGCTTTACCTTTTAACAGGAGTTGAATTATTATACATTGAGACTTTGCAGCAGTGGAATACTTTTCAAGAGTTCATCTTCTTTAATACGTCATTAGTTCTGTAGGAAGCATGTCCTTTGGCGTATTCCTTACACAATTTATACAATAAATGAAGATGAGCGTAGAATTGCTCGAAATCTATATACTTTTAATACACGTCTAATTCTTTCAAGGTGTTTTTACTCACTCTTGTTTCACCATTCGTATGTCGTGCACGCTTCCCTAAACGTAAAACAAATTTCCCTGATAAGTTTGGCTCACTTTCCCAGCGAGGTTGAGCGTCCCAAATCCAGCAATTTCAGAGCCTGAGACTCGCTGGATCCGCGCCCAGCTCGTGCCCCCATGCTTAGGGTGCGTGACGTCACTGCGCCCCAGCCTGCAGCGAGGACCTCATCGCATCATTGGGCGTAAATTCGCCTGGAATCGCTTTTTTTTAATGTATTTTCTTGGTTGCGCCAGATTATAAGAGTTGAAGGACGGCGGAAATCCGGATTTGGGAGCCTCAAGTGCTGTAAAGCTTCATAATTACAATCGAAGAATGAGTTCATAATACTCATAAAGCCATCACTTCTTACAAGTCAGGCAATGTTTCCTACTCTCGTCCGAATATAGGGTTTTGGAGCTCACTTACGGGAATTTCGTTCTGGGTGTTAGGAAACTTACGAACATCACAGCGTGATGCTTTATAAGGTCACCTCATTCTATTCCAATGCGCAGAGTTCAAGGGCTTAACGGCTCAACATTCCGGTCAATGACTAACTGCTATATTACAGTCAGTGTTTGAAAGAATGTGGGGTCAACAGCATAGAGGTTACAGTTGATACCGTATGACTAACTGCAACGTTACAGTCAATATTCGGGGGAACGTAGAGTCAACAGCGGTATTTCAAACCGAGTTTACCCCAATGTAAGGTCATAAAAAATGTTGTCTCGTTCTGGTATTGAAGCCAATATCATCACTGTTTTCGGTGAACTGAGCAACAGCTTGTTTTTGCATGACGGCAAACCTTCAGTTACACATCGCTGCCAACTTTAATTGGAATGCTACAGCAGTTCGAACTGTAAATAGCGACCGATTTTTGAATGAAGGTTCCGCTGTGGGAGTGAAATTACTGACGATTTTAAGCAATTGTGGTATTCAATGTAGTGAAATTTGAACTGTTTCAGTTCACAGTTATCGCTTTATCATTGCGTGCATTGGTCACTACTCCCGTTATTTTGCTTGTGCGGGTAAAAAAAATGAATAACATATCACTCATGAGCCGGATTGTTCTCTATTCAAGATTGATACACTGTCGAAATGGATCTAAACTACCTCTGGTTACATTCTTGGTACCTTTCGTTATTTTGCCGCTACCTCCAGTTATTTTTGCCGCTACCTCCAGTTATTTTTGTCGTTACCTCCAGTTATTTTTGTTCGTCGAAGGGTTAGTACGTATCGAGCCCTCATCCTAGTTTTGTGATGTCAGCAAGATGACGTTTGTCCATCAGTCCACTGTGGGTCCAAACTTACGTTAACACGAGTGCACACGTTAAAACGGGTACGCACTCAAGTTAAAACGGGTACAAAGTTACGTGAAAACGGGTACAAAATGACGTTAAAACGGGTTCAAAGTGACGTTAAAACGGGTTCAAAGTGACGTTAAAACCGGTAGAAAGTGAGGTTAAAACGGGTACAAAATGACGTTTAAACGGGTACAAAGTGACGTTTAAACGGGTACAAAGTGACGTTAAAACGGGTACAAAGTGACGTTAAAACGGGTACAAAGTAACGTTAAAAATACGCAAACGACTCATCACTCCTATGTACCAATTATCTGCAGAATACAGCAAACTTCAGACTAGTTCTTCAGAGGCCGAGAAAATTATTGCTGAAGTAACTACAGGCATCCAAACAAGAAACTATTCGTTCTTCCCCAGTAAATTCTTCAGGAGAAGACGGAAATATCTGCCTGACGCTCGTTTCTTTATAGAGGAACGGAACACAAAGCGGATAATAATGAGAGGAGGGCAAGCTACACGCGCCTTCAGGCCTTTGCAGAGCTGGTGTTGCAAGGCGTGACTGGAGCCCTGCAGAGCTGGTGTTGCAAGGCGTGACTGGAGCCCTGCAGAGCTGGTGTTACGAGGCGTGACTGGAGCCCTGCAGAGCTGCAGACATCACGGCCCTGTGCGAGCTGGACCTTTCTTTTTGTTATGTTTAATTTGACTAATTCCAGATAATCAGAATTGCATTTTTTCTGACAAGCTTTTCGTATCAGTGGAATTTGTGTCAAGAAATAAGTAGGACGGCATACGCGTATGCTCCGACAATTTTTTAAGTTCAATTTATGTTATTATAGATTTTAAAAATAACATATCCTCAACGTTTTGGGCTTCATTTCATGCTCATTTGAATTTAGGTCATTTGAGATAACTTGAATTACATATATTTTAACATGTTTTTTGATGCTGAAGTCAATGGTTTATATCATGTTGAGTTGAATTCATATTATCTGAGATAATTAGAAGTACATATTTGATGGCATGTGTTTTTCCGTGTTGTGCTGAATTTATATTGCTCAAGATAATTAGAATTGCATATTCTATGGTATATTTTATCCATGTTGAGTTCAATTCCTTTCATTCGAGATTATTAGTTTTACATATTTTCTGGAATGCGTTTTCCATCGTGTGCTGAATTGTTAATATCCAAGATAACTAGAAAAACATTTTCTGTTCCGTATTTTTTAGGTTGATTTGAATTGCCATTCGAAAAAATTTGAGTGAAATGTTCCATGACATGAAATTCGGACAGTGCGCAGAGACCAACAGCTTGCAGTTGCAATTGCAGCAAGAAGTCTAAAAGTCGCGAGTAAAGTCCCAACACAGAGCTTCCTAACACTTCGGGTGGCGGTAGCGAATAGAAATAAATGAAATGGCCAGAGCGACCAGTGGTGCAAAACTCACTTATTTATGGACAGAAAATCAATGAGGAATGCCTGACGAAGAGTTATGAATAAAAGACGAGAGCAGTCGGGAAGTGGACGTGAACGATTGATGGAGAGAGAGAGAGCATATCTTAGTCCTTTGACAGCAAGCTGTGAATAATACTAGTGGAGAATTCTATCAGGAAGTAGAGGGATGAAAAATACACAGATCGGAAATTCTGAGTTCCTGCTTGCGGTAGCTGGTCAAAAGACGATTATATTTGCTGCTGGAAATTCTCAGTTTCTACTTGCGATAGATGGTCAAAAGACGGTTATGTTTGCCGCAGGAAAAACTCATCTCGTTTTAGGATTAACTGAAGAATAATGCGGTGAAAAAACTACTAGAGGTACCCATGAAAGATGGCACACGGAGACCATCGCGAAGATTGCGTTGGAAAAAGGGCAACCACAATTTAACAGTTGATTGAGTTAGATTAAATTCCATAAAATTTGTTTTCAAAATTTACAACGAGTGAGATCATCGTACTGAACAGTCCTTTATTTTTACGCTATATTATACGTTACGAAATTGTACGATATTCGATGAATAATTCATGATCAGTCAGTGGGCGGTAACCATTTTTCAAGACATCCTGTACAGCCAAAACATACGCGTGTACGAGACTGAAATGAATGGAAAATACAAGTGGGATTGGTAAATCTTAGTGGCTCTGACGGCCCAGGCCTCGCCTCTCCAGCGTGTGGGAGGAGAGATCACGCGGTCTAACTTTTTTGCTACCCCATCGCGAAATTTACAAATAATGGATTAAAATATTTTGGATGTAAATTATCTCGATAATTCTACATGCTCCCGCGAAAAAGTCAGCATGGGCTGACACAACATGTCAGCTGCGATGAGGCCGTAAAAATGACCGAGTCTTACGTCTTAGATTTAAGATAAACAAAATAGTCAAATAGCCCTATGGTCGTTCGAGCGACTCGATCAGCCCATCTCAGGCGTGAGCCTCATCTTCGAAAACGTTCTCGGGCAACAAAAACGTTCGCTGAGAATGAAAAACACCCCTACTCTCTAATCACGAAGGGAGAGATGCAATTACGCCGGCAGATCGCCTTTTGACTTCAGTACGAGGAGAAGATGGCGGCGTTGCAGACGCGCAGCAGCCTCGTGAGCAGCGACGCACGCACACGTGTCAGGCTTATCGGCCCCGTGGGCGCCAATGAGGCCGGCGTGAGAAAGGCATTATTGCACGAGGCAGCGGCCATTGTTGTTATTATTAGATGCGTGAGCGCCAGGATAAAGTCCCAGGAGAAAGTAATCAATGTTTTACTAATAGGAAACTAAATTATGACGCCACCAAATAGCGATAGCGTCCAAAGCAGTAGTAAGCGTCCGGCTGTAAGGTGCAGGGGGTGAAGGGACATTTGCATTGCTTATGAAGCGAATGGAAGCGATATTGTAGTGGAATATCTCAGTAAATTGTGTTCAATGACGCGAGATTGAGCAATAATTTGGCAACATTTTCACAATAAAAAAATGTATATTGATGTGATAAAAATTTCCCTAACCCCATCGATTAGTAAATTTAGAAAAACTAGGTTTGCATGGCAATTAATACATTTATTCAAGCCGCACTTGTCCTGAAAAAATTTGATGCAAAAACTTTTTAAGTTCCTCAGAACAATACAATGAAGAAAACAGAGAACATTCTGTGAAATTAGAGTGCCGTGTTACGAGTAAGTTAAATGTGGGTAAAGAAGTCCGTAGACTTACATACGTTTTGAACACTATTCTCCTTTGGAGCAGATGTACTTGGTAATTTCATTTATGATACACAGCACCTAAAACAGTAACTCTAATAAATTAAAGGGTGCAAAAAATAAGATAACAAGTGTATCCTGCAGCAGCGACGGCTGCAGCTCCGCCGCTTCCAGCGTTCAACGAATAAATATTCAAAGATGATGAAACAATCTCAAGATCGCCAAAGCTTCGCTTTCACTCTTCACCAAAGTTACCACTAATGGACCAGTTGGTATGGCTTAGCAATTACTATTTTCTTTGCGAATGCAACGTTCACGAAAGCATCTTCACGTGCACTTTGGGCCGCCGCTGCCACAAACGCCAGAATCAAACGAGAACTCAATTTCTGCAACACGCTCTCCGAAACTCAAGACTCGCGTCGCTCCCTCACAGCACACAACGCCAAGACTGCCGCGAACTTACAAAGTTCAGTTTTCTTTTCAACTCTCTAAGTTTCGTAGATGCAACGAAAGCCGTTGTTTTAGGAGCGCCTGTCAACTTCAGACAAAAGAAACGTTTCATGTTAGCGCAGGCCCTGTTAAATTCTCGTTCAACAAATTTAAAGAGTTCTTTGCTCTGAAGAAGAGAGAAGCGTTTTTCTGATCTTAGACTCGCCGCTACGTGCGCAGGGAATCTTTGTGCAGCATTCGCAGGAAGTCAAACTGGACAGTGAATATTTGAGCTGACTTTCTCAACATGGCGTCTGCACATGCAATTCTATGTGGAGGGCTCCGAAAATGCCCTCACTCATTCTTTTAAATCCCTTAATATTCGAAAGCAAACGCTTCAACTTATTAAGCTGGTGAGGAAGTGTAGGGTAACTATTACATTAGCTGTGAGGAGGTGACGTTTGCTGGCCACTTAATGCATGGGCTGGTCTTTGGCTCGGACATTACCGGACTACGAACAGTGAGGGCTTTTTTGATGGGACCCTCATTACAACACGCGCGATATATCTGCATCCACGCGATTACGTGCACTCAAACTCATTTTTTGGACCGCACGTGCGTACGAAAATACGCACGTACACACCCAACGACGTGTTTATCATCATCAAATACTACCACGCTCTTCAGCCCTTCAACGAGGTATTTTCAACAAAGGACTGTGAATGGCTAGCCTTTAACGGAGAGCTGAGGGCAGCTTTTTAAAACGTCCTTTTAAGAAGACGGTGGTCGGTGGCAACAGAGGTAACCAAGTTAGGGGACACCTACGGAGACGCACGTTGGGACTCGTGACCAGGAGAGCTGCACAGAAGTCAACAAAGAGGTACTCAGTTCGCCGCCCAGTTCGCCGCCCCTGTGCTTGCTTGTACGAAGGTTAGAATCCACAGCTCCACCGCTGTGCTGCTCAGCAGTTGCTCGTGATGAAATTTCTGGGACACGTCCAAGTAGCATTGGTGAAGAAAGTAGTTATCTTTACATAACTTCAGTCGAGTAAAATGAAGGATAAATAAATTTTATAAATAATAAAATGAAGGATGTAAACTAAGAACAAAAAATATATACTAACGAAATTTTATACTATGGAATGATCCTCTATGATTATATATATTTTATGCGTGCGTGACAAAATATCTATTTATGCACTAAACACATTAGTGTGGAGAAAATTCACTGGTCCAGATTCTCGATCTTTATTTCTCATCGTCGGGATTGTGTCAGAGAAGGCAGTCCGTATCAGTGGTCCAGAAAATTACGCTATTTCACATGAGATTTACCACCATTTTAGACGGCATGGGGATGCTAGTCATGCGACGGGAGATGACCAAATGCTAACATTAACACGATAAAGCAAACATTATCCAGGGTAAACGAATCACGCTGATCATTCACCTTCACTATTGGCTTCTCTTTTGTTCTCAAATTGAATATAAAATTTATTCACACAAACTTAACCCCTTTCCCCTGTTTTTTTTCAACCCAGCTTGAAAAGAAACTAAAAGAATTGACTTCTAAATTTTCTTCCAGGACCAAATATAAGTGTCATTAGCGATGAAAGTTAGGTGCGCGATATTATTTTACCAGCGCTCCTAATTGATAATAAGTTGGCACAATAATTCAATTAGCTGAGCAGCAAGCACCGTCTCCATTGATTCTGCTGCCGGGAGCGAGGTCATCGACACTGGAAATGCGACCGGCATTAGCTGCTCAAAATAGCGGCCATGCCCCCCNCCCCCCCCCGGGGAGCTAATTTGAGTTTTCAACTCCGTGGCCTTGTATCAAGGATACCCTGAGCACCGGTAATCGTGTCAGGATACTGATTACTGTTCAGTATTTCGGGAGCGCTGATTCGAGTCTTTACCTCAGTGGCCTTGTGCCAAAAACACTCTAAATACCGGTAATCGTAGCCTGAAGCTGTCTTGCATTTCAGGGTTGAAGATTTGAGTTTTTACCTCAAACGCATCGTATCATAGATACTCTATACTAGCAACGTCATTGTATAATAGATACGGTAAATACCAGCAACGTCATTGTATAAAAGATACGGTAAATACCAGCCACGTCATTGTTACGTAAATACTCTAAATACCAGCCACGGCATTGTTACGTAGATACTCTAAATACCAGCAGTTGTGACCTGAAACTGATCACCATTGTGCTGCAGCTTTTTTTAGAGATTTTTCATAAAACTATTGTGGGTATCGCAGGGATAGTAGTAGTCCTTAGATCTCTCTCTAGTGACAAATCCCTGAAGTACCAGCTACCGTTTTCTGAATGCCTGCAGAGGAGCTAAAATCAACACTATGTCCGATGTACATAGGGTCCAAGGTGTAACGGATTTTCCTACACAAGGTCAACGAAACGAAAGCAATCTCTCCAGAGCGATCGCAACACGAGGATAATTTAATAGCAGCGACAGCCTCGTATCCACCTTAATCAAGCAGCGCACGCGTCGGAGCTCGGAACACTCCCCAGGTGGTGCCTCAGCCAACTCGCACGGCAGCACTGCCACAAGAGAGAGTGTAATTCCACACACGCACGCAGTGGGGGGCGTTCAAAGCTCAAAGAGCTTACGTTTACTTAGAGACTTGATTGCGCTCCGACAGCGACTCAGATCATCGCAAGCAACTAAAAGACGAATTTAAAATGGAACGCATGTGTGAGGTAGTATTCATGAACGTGTTATTTACTCAGAAATTGTTAATGGTTAAATAACATGAGCCGTGTATTTGTTGTAACGTTGCTGAAGAGTGGAAGCGTAATACCTACATAAGAAAAGTACTTTTTGTACTATAATATTCACTAAGCAGTTATAGAAGCATACTTGTATCTAAGAAGCAATACAAAAATATCAGCCAACTAGGAGCAGAATATTCTACAAGTATTACGACGCGACAACTCCACCGTAGATCGCATCCCTGTGACGTCACGAGGTGCAATATTCGCCAGGTGGTATTACTAAAATGTGAGCTAAGCGGTATTAAAAATACGTTATTTAATTAGTATTAATATCTCAATAGCAGTCTGGTAGTAACGTTTCATTGCCAACTAAGATTAAAGGAGTAAAATTATATAGTCTAACTACTAATACTTTTGCAACATAGCCCCGTAGCAATACTCACATGTCAGTGAAGAAAGAACAGATTCATGACATAAGTAGCAACAGCTTCGCAATGTTAGCCTAGCAGGAATAGCACCGACTCCTTAGCTATCGTGCAGGTAACGAAGAAAGACACGAAACTCGTCTCTTCTCAGCTCGTCACCCTTTACACAGCCGACCAGGATGCGATGCCCGTTACAAGTACCATCCTGCCGAGAGGTGACAAGTTTATCAGCATTGGATCTTCGTCAGCGACTGCATTTCATCTACGATCAGTTGAAGTCTTTAGTCAAAGTTTATGGCTGGAACTGTGGACTAGGAGCCACAGTTTCGTGGGTGCTGAGAGCAACAGTGGCCGTGGAGACACGCGGACGAGCGCTGCTGTGTTGTGCAGCTGTGTGCTGGGGCGACGCCTGAGCGGCACTCGGGGCAAATGGAGGCCGAATTATGGACTCCTTAACGGGGAGCAATGAGGGCGGGCGAGTGAACGATCGCCCGGTGCAGGCGTGCTACAAAAGCTGA
>VOMN01095259.1:0-12766 GCA_014899125.1 Orchestia grillus
TATTTCCTTAGTAACTTAAAAATAGGGACAATATTTGAATTTAAAGTTGAACGTTGCCAATAAATTTGCGCGTAACTGTATAGTGCTATTTGGTCAGCCTTTGTAAAGTGTCACCGCTCGAATGGAAGGAGAACCGAAGTATAAGAGAATATCGTTCTTAAGGAACGCTGTGGAGTACCTGGATTTTATTTTCTGGGCGTAAAAATTGAGTGAAAGTCAGCCATTACGATTGATACAGCACAACATGGAAACACGCATGATTGGCAAATTTTGAGAGGTGTGCAGTAAGAATGACTGTAAAATTCCACCCATTCACTTTGGTGACATAATGAACACGACACCTGTACGACCAGCTATTCTTTACGGCTGGGATTTGATGCGGGCTTGATGTGCAGTGGTGGCACATCAAGCAATTGGGACCACAATCACCAGGCGCTGCGATTGTCCAGCCCCACTCGAGTGACGAGGTGTACAGCGCAACTGGAAGAAAAGGGACAATTTGGGGCGCCCTTGGGAGTCCTCGAGGGCCGGCTGTCATTATAAAAGTGCTTCCGAAGTTGCCGAGAGTTCTGCTGTAACGGAGGTCATGTGAAAATTCGGACATGAGCCTTTTCACGCCTGGGAAGCTGCCTCCGTATGAGAGAGAGCTCAAACAGCTGGGGAGCGGGTCTGCAGGGACCACGCTACGACTTCCCAGCCAAGCTCAAAGTGATTATTTCGCCAATAGACTCCGTTTGCATTCAATTGTGCCCAAATCATCTAGTGCAATGCATCACTAAGACAGAATCAGTACGAACTAAGGAGTTAGTCAGATTAAGTAGCTCGCCTTTGAGTAGTATGTTAGACTTTTCTTAAAGCCCAGATTAAAATGATTTTACGCAGTAATGTTCGATACACGCATGCATAATTATCAATAATAGATTGACGCGTACAGGAAAGAATTTGGCATTTGTAAACAGGAAAACAATTACATATGAACCTTAAAATACAACAGAACCTATTAATCTCTCTCAAATTTTTCATATTCGGAAGATTAAAATGGGAAATAGAATTTAACAGAGTCTGAGTTTATATAGCAAAGCAAACGTGCATAAGTTGTCGTATTCGATTTGTCAAGTGCCACCTCTTCGAGCAACTAGGTCGAGTAACAAGGTAGAGCCTGGCTGCGAGTGGTGGCAGACGCAGGTGTGAGGGACGCGAGGCTGGTGCAGTAAAACCTCGGCCGTCGCGTTATCAGCTCTGACGCTAACTGCCGCCCCTATCGCGGGGATGTACGGGGTCTGGTCGTGCCGGGGGTCCTGCCCAGCGTCGTGCCGGGGGTCCTGCCCAGCGTCGTGCCGGGGGTCCTGCCCAGCGTCGTGCCGGGGGTCCTGCCCAGCGTCGTGCCGGGGGTCCTGCCCAGCGTCGTGCCGGGGGTCCTGCCCAGCGTCGTGCCGGGGGTCCTGCCCAGCGTCGTGCCGGGGGTCCTGCCCAGCGTCGTGCCGGGGGTCCTGCCCAGCGTCGTGCCGGGGGTCCTGCCCAGCGTCGTGCCGGGGGTCCTGCCCAGCGTCGTGCCGGGGGTCCTGCCCAGCGTCGTGCCGGGGGTCTTGCCCAGCGTCGTGCCGGGGGTCCTGCCCAGCGTCGGGCCCTTGGAAATTTCTGATCGGGCTTTGCTACACGGGGTATTCTAACTCATTTACGCGCGATAACTGTTTTCTCAGGAGATTTAGATCACATTAACGTGCACGTTTATTTTGATTGTACCATAAGAATATGTTAGATGGAGACGCTGAATGGCCTCGTATTGTGACCCAGAGGTAAAAAGTTTTTGGTATCTACATAATTGGGTGGTAGTTCATATGACTAGCTGCTCACCGGCCAATGTCGTGCTGAAGAATGACGAGTTCGAGTTCCGGGTTGAATTTCGAGACTCAAACGACGAAAAAATCTTTATTTTAGTAAGATTTTCCTGTTGCATCGAAATGAATGTACTTTGGAAGCAAGTATTTTCATTTTTCACCTTTCAATGGAGAATAAACATCATTCCTTCCAGGTTGTGGTATTTTACGTTTTTCTGTTGAGTAAGTAAGAAAATTGATGTATTCTAGTAACAAATATTCTAATTTTTCATTCTTTTCAAGTGACAATAAATATTCTTTTTTACAGGTTACGGATGCTGCGGACGAGCCATCTCGGACCTCAGCGCTCCCAAGTCTTGCGACAACCGTGAGCGTCATTTCATCTCAGCTCAGTCGTTCCTGATGAATCTTCTGAAGAAAATTTCCTCGTCAATAACCTTGCGCCTACAGCAGGTTCTTCGTGAAACTCGGAAGCACGTTCATTCTCGTTCATATCACGCTCTATTACTGAACAATCGTGATGCTCCTAGCGACCTACTCGTTGAAACTCGTGATGTCGTTTTGAGACTCGACGAATAGCAGTGTCAGCGAAGGCTTCCTATAAAATACTTTTGACATTGCCACTTCTGGTTTTAGCCAGGACCGAAGCTTCCGTGCCAAATACCTATACAGCCATGTAAAAGTGAAAATTTTATCGTTTGTGCTAAGAAATGCTTACGATGTTGAACTTTGAATACTCGCGTGAGCAGAAAGAGTAATGGAAAACATAGCTAAAGGAACGTAGTGTGCTTTGAGACTATTGGTCGGCTTGTTGCTTACGAGAACTGAACTTGTCTATTTGGCTAGCTAACGATCCATCAAAACTTGGCGATTCCTCATGCCTACTACACAGTTTTATTAAGAAAAATATTTACTTGTTGGTTGGCTACTGAGCTACGAGGCTTGTGCACGACCAATTCTTCGTGGTGTTATGAATTTGTCCAGCCTACGCCTCAACGAACATGGGGTACAACGTAATTCGAATGGTTTGGTAAAAAGAGGTGATTAATCTAATTCGAGAAACATTTCCTCGCTGGGGATAACAAGTCCTGGTTGAGTAATTTAGAGGCCGTTTGCAAGGGCTGGAAAAGAACATAAGAAGCGGGTGTTACTCTCCATCAGCCCGTCTAATGGCTCGAATTCTCGGTGCAGGAAAACATTGCGCTCGCGACGGGATGCAAATTAGAGCATTTTCTTCTGATAATCTATGGTATTTCCGCCATCTAGCTGAGATATTGTCCCCCTACTTGGTGTAAGGTCACTGCTCCCCATCGACATTTTTCCTATGATCTTGAAGTTTATTTTAGAGAGATAAACTTCGAAAATACTGTTATTCTGAACTCGTTTGTTTAGTCTTGAAAAGAACATTCAAACAGTGATATTGACAAGTGTCTCAAGTTCGAGCTTGTTTACGTCCTATTTCTTGATGAAACTTTGTGAAGTGTTCGTGAAGGCTGTGCATAGATTATTCTTCCAATGAAAGCTAACCTGGAAATTCTCGGTCGCACATTGTTCTCCCTAATTTCCCATGGCCATCCAACACATTGACCAAACCGTGCAAAATGACTGAACGACTAAATGTGTAAAACGACTCAACTCAGCTAAATTCAATCGAGTCCACTCCGAGCCTTAGTGACTTGCCGACACCATTTTGAAACCAGGCGACTGGTTGCATAGATCTCGCCCTCACCTTCCTCGTCAGTAGCTGGAGGGCTCAGATCCGACCCTCACCATCCCCATCAGGAGCTGAAGGCCAGGTCAGAAGAAGTGGCCATGGCGCCGTTCTGCGCCGTCACGTCCGCGTCAGGGCTGCTGTCCGTCCCGACGGGGCCCTGGCGGCGGTCCCTGCAGCACAAGATGAGTCTCGCGCTCGCGTGTCTGCTCTTTGTCTCCGCTGTGGACTGGTGAGTTTTGAATTTACTTCTCGCTATAAGCTCACCTCTTTTTTTCTTTACCTCAATGCTCTCAATCATTGCTCGAATGAAAAGAAACTCGCTAAACTGTAGCGAGTTCTTGACACGTCTCGTACGCTACTAGCCCAAGCGCAAAGTGATAGAAAGGTGAATTTAATAAGTTTAAAAGTAACATGAAAATTATGCTAACGTTTGATTTGGGTCACACAAGGCAGTAGAGGGCTAATTTCCTAGGGAGTTTCTATAATTTCGGAAGTTTTGTTCCATCGCCTTTGAGCCACAGCTGAAGAGTTATGAATTTGATAGTTTCTCTGGTGAACAGTTCTGACGTACACGGGAACTGCTCACATGCGGGATCGGCGAGGAAGAATGTGATTCCAAAGTCTGTATACGGCGAGTTACGTCGTAGACTGAAATTAACAAAAGAAATTTGGTTAAATTTTTTTTTATTGTTTTGCAGTAATGAAAATAATTTATTGATCCTTCACTTTAAAATTTTATTAACTTCAATTAACTCCTTAACGAACTATCCCGAGATATCTCGCGGCCGTGGCTGCTGCATTCACACGGTCACTGTTGGTTACACAGCCCGTGTGAGTGCACCGCCGGACTTCTTGAGGTAATTCACCAAGAGGTAATTCACCACTTGGGTAGGAAAGTATTTGAAATTTTACCAAACAAATTTCCTGAAAAGCTGAGCGTTCAAATCAGTCAAGTATTCTTTTATATAAACAGTCTAAATCAAATATACTCATTTAAATCTTGTCTAGATATGCGGTGTCCCGTATATACGGTATGCCGTATGCGCGACATTCGGGATACCTTTTCTGTTTCCCTCGTATAGAATTGCTGCACAATGGCCAATAGCTGCACCGACTTATTCACACAAAATACAGAAGGACTCAATTTCCAGTTGCCGCAGCAGTGCTTTCCTGCCGCTGTTTTGATTTGGGGTGAAATGGCTTGTAAAAACTTGCTAGCAGGTCTAACCCGAGGTGGCTCCTAATCTTGTCCCCGCTTGCACGCCTGTATTTAGATGCTGTTTTTTCCGTCTCTGCGGCCCGCCATTATCGAGGCTTAAAAAGTTTGTCGCTAATGCAGCTTATGGCGTCGCTGTTTAAAAACTCTCGCGTAAACACGGACCGCGGACATTGCCTCCACCGAGCAGGCAAATTTTGAGACCTCGAGCGCTTCCCAAAGTTTGATAAATGAGGCTGGCCTTGGCTGTGATGAGCTCAAGCTGCATTAACGCCCCCATTGAACTCTGCTCTCGACCCCGCTGCCTAAATTTCGCCTTTTTGTCCTACTCCAACCCAAAGACTTCGCCAAAATTGCGCTGCTCTCCAAAATGCGAATTGATATGTGCAAGTTCGTGAGTTTGAAAATCCCATTGGTCTATCACTCATCAGTGTTATAATTTTTGGTTCGTGACACTTTAGCGCTGAATATAGCGCGAAGGTGGAAGTGAAATGTCACACCCACAAATGACTGATTTGTTCCGTTTAACACCTATGTTCTGAAGAACTCCTGCTAACCTATAAAAGTAAAATAAAATGTGTTAGCTACCAAGCTGTTTATATAAAATAGTCGTCTGCCTTTCAACTTACAAGGGTCAATTTGTTAATGTTGCCTTGCCGTGTCTGTATGTTTGACAGTGAAACAGAGTAGAACGTCGGTCTGAGGTATTGACTAATTTCACAAGTCTCCATAAGTTGTTGGGGGAATCTGTATTTTATGAGTAGAATACGCCCACTCTTTGCCGATGAAATTATTTTGACGACAAGGCTGAATTTCTGTTTGTGCGGAGAACAGGGTGCAGCCTTATGCTCATTTGCAGTGAGCCTGCGTTTGAGTTCTCTCTCAAATAATTAACATGCTTGTGTAAGGGATTTTGAAATCCATGTACAGGTTGAGCAAGTGAGTGTCGGTACTTTTCGTTATGTCGTTAATCAACATATTAAATGAATTTCTTTAGAAATATTGACTAAATTTTACTTTATAATTTGTGTGATGAATATACTTTTTTCACAACTTTATTTCTTATATATAGTAATTATGAGCCAAATTAGAGAAGCTACGAGTGAACTGTGCGACGAAAAAGAAATCGGGAAAATTTTTTCGACTTCTCAAGCCTCGTGTGAACAGGTCAGGCATTGAAGTTTCGAGAAGCCTTTAAAGACAGGATCGCAACTGCAAGAAGTAAAAAAGTATAGTTTCTTGTGCCATTTTCTCGTGGAAAATTTCTGTTTTCTCCCGTTGCTATGGTGCGTCTGTTGATCACGAGCTCTGTTTACCCTGGAAAACTCCCCCGCTTGTTGACTCGCCAATTACGGCTACTCTTCGCAGCCACGGCTCCTCCAGAGCTCGCCGGCAAGTCCACACTAGCGTCCGGCTCAATACTGCCCACTGGGACTGCACGTTCTAGCCATGCCTTCGACCCTGCTACCGCAAATTGAGTAATCATTCGAAGAGTGCATGTATGTATTATGGAAATGTCCTCGTGATTCCATGTACCTCCATAATTTTATTAGACACTGCCTTAGAAACCCCTTATGGATTCGACGGGTTTGAACAGATTCGTCTCGTACCTGCCATCCAAAAACTGAGAATTTTCAATGCAGTGAAGAAATTGCCGTAAATTTTTCGTACTAAAACGTAACTAGCCAGCTAGTTACTGTATTTCGTTTTAAAGTACGCTATTCATTCATAAATAGTGTTTATTCATAAACGTAAAACCTTACAGAAATTAATCAAGGTGTAAAGGTTTAGAAATGGTGATAATAAACCTAGAAATCCGGTGCACTAAAAACAAGTACGATAAAGCGTGAAGTGTTATCGCCCTGTTTTCGACGGAGTTTTATTTACATTTCAAATTTCTTCTTTGAGGAAACGAAGGAATTCTGATGTAAACTCGGTTACTGTTCCCTTGCATGACGTGGGCGGAGGCCTGCACAGCGTCGCACCGCCACTTGAGCAGAGGAGGCCGCTCCAAGTGGCGGCTTGGCGGGTGCTGTACGCCTCTGCACGCGGCGTGCAGCGATCGCTTTTCCATGATCCCGCTGCAGGAAGCCAACGGGCGTATCGATCCTCTGAAAAACAGGCAGTCGTGGGGCGGCAATCGGCTTTGCAAACTTTTGAGTTATGCACTTGCGTTGATTTCCTGATGCTACGCTCCATCCGGCAGCAAATCCATTTCGAGCAAAGCACTGTTTGCTTTGCAGTTACTGTTAAAAATGAGGAAATGTATTTGAGAACAGAAATGGCATCAGCAATGAGTCGAGAGGCTTATTCCTGGGTTTCTATCAAGGTCCCATGGCGTCAGACACCAATCACGCTCAAGCCAACGATTAGGCGTGGGATAGGAGGGCAGGACAAGTCGAAGAAGAGGCATTCTTACTACCACGAGTTGTGACCACCGTCACTACCACTCGCCACTCCGACTCTGCGGAGGAGAAAAAGGTGTGCACAAATAAAGCAATCACACCCATAGTCATCGGATTTTACGTACAGTCATCAGAACATTCATTTTCACATAAGAAGACGGACGTTTTACAATTTTGAGATCTTAACATTTACCAAACTTTTTTTGGACTATTAGTAATTTTCAAATTATAACCTCGATTCTGCAGTTTAAAATGCAGGGGATTGCGTCTCCTATCCATGGCGAGAAGACTTCAGAACGCATTCACAGTGACTGCAGGCACCATCATTTCTGGCGTTTGAATCAGGGCACTGACAAAAAACAATTTCAACTCAAAAGAAATAACGGCCTAGGATGTCATGTAGGATTTTCTTATTAGTTCATGGCCGCTGCACCGCGCCTGGTGCAAACGTTATTGTCCCTTGAGACGAGCTCTTCAGGGCCAACATCCTTGAAGCCGTTAAGGTACTCATTTGCTGGTCTCGTTTGAGGGGACTTCAGTCTTCCTCGTCGAACGAAATAAGGATCATTTTAAGTATCATTGGAAATATTTTTCATTTTGCAGTAAGTCCTATCTTTCCTACTTCTGAAATATCACCCGGGTTTCATTTTGTTCGAGTGGAGAATAATCTTATTTTAATAAATTGACTGCCAGAGACACAGGGTCGCCTGAAATGAATTTGCAATTTATTTACTCTTCGTACAGACATGAAAAATGCGACTTCGCAGAGATAAAGTCCTCCATTTGCCTCTTCAATGACCAGAGTCCAATGAAAAGTAAATTCGTGTGCCCTCTAGCTCCCTCTTATGAAGGTTATTACCATCTGTTGCAAGCGTGCCATGGACTGCAATTCATGAGATACTACTTTTTTAATCTCTTTCGCGCACAGGGCTCTCACATTTGCAAAATATCCCTAACGAGGTTAAGCCCTGGAGCCTCGCGCGCTGTGACGCCAACGCTGCAGGTCCAGTTCTGACAGTCGACGCGTGTTTTCAGTTCTGCCAGTCGACGCGTGTTTCCAGTTCTGACAGTCGACGCGTGTTTCCAGTTCTGACATTCGAAATGCGCTGCGAACAGTTTATTCATTATCGATTTACAAGCTTTTGAGTTTTGAGACGCCAACTTTTGTCGTCAGTAAGCCGTGGTACTTGAGGTAGAAAATAGTTAATAAGACATGCTGTGTATCCTATGGTTCTAGAGTGCCGCACCACTGTTGCGTGCCGCACCGTAGTTGCGTGCCGCACCGTAGTTGCGTGCCGCACCAGTGTTGCGGGCCGCACCGTAGTTGCGTGCCGCACCGTAGTTGCGTGCCGCACTACAGTTGCGTGCCGCACTACAGTTGCGTGCCGCACTACGGTTGCGTGCCGCACTACGGTTGCGTGCCGCACTACGGTTGCGTGCCGCACTACGGTTGCGTGCCGCACTACAGTTGCGTGCCGCACTACAGTTGCGTGCCGCACTACAGTTGCGTGCCGCACTACAGTTGCGTGCCGCACTACAGTAGCGTGCCGGTATCGCACAGAAGCTGCACCAGCATTGTAGAAGTTCTTGAGCCTCGTGTGAACACCAGCCACGACTGGCATGTGTATTTCTAGTGTAGACTAGCTTGTACCTGCCTAGTCTTCGGTGCTGGATTATTGATTAGTTTGACTTGAAAATCGTGTAATTACTGTTGCTTAGAACTCTTCTCAGGCGTGATATTTATCACATTATTCGCCAATCCAAGCCATGAAAGTTCCTGAGCGATTAAAACTCATAAATTTTGGTTTATTTATTTGTTTCATTTTGCTCGATATGTGAGCGCAATGCTTGAAGCGATTCTAGCCCATTTGTCGTAAAATAATACCGTTTTGCTATCTATTGTCGTAGCTTTACCCTATAGCAACGTTTACGACACTTTATTGAGTTCCTAAAATTCTACAGAATTGAAACTACACACAGAGACAGAGAGAAAGAGGGAACGGGACTGGTGTTTTACGGACGCTGCTCTGGTGAGCCTTTTTAATCTTGTTTGCGTAGAACTCGACATCGGCTCAGATTTCTTTATTATCTGATGCGGATGAGGGAGATGGAAGTTTTTCTGTCGGGTTTCCAGAATTGGAAACTATACCTTCAAGATTGAGAGTGATCTCAGATTAATTAAATGCTACTTCACTCTATCGTATTGTGGGAATTATTAAAAGGAAATGTGATTGCAGAAGCAGATACGATGGCGAGCAATGCGTTCCGTTGTTGTGGCTTGTGAGAGTCATTAGATGCACGGTTACAGCTGCGAAGCGTAAGTTGATCATCATATCAACACCACTTGAATCCCTCTTCGTGGAGTTGATCAATTTTACTCTTTTTTGGGGGGAGGGGGGTGCAGTGAGTGCTCTTGAGAATTAATGCAGGGGCTCGGAACACATGGGCCCTACTGGGACGCAGAGCTGTTGAGGTGGGAACGTAGAGAGTTTGTGGTCTAAGCGCGCTGTGTCCACGAGACCAATCTGTGCCCGAAACTTGGGATGACGTTCCTCACGCGACTTCCCCTCGTCCAACGCACCACGTAGCGGCCAAACATTAGAAGAAGACGGCTTGTAATCCCAGCGAGGAATGATGACCATTTCTTTTTTGGCTTGGCATGAAAGTACCGGAGTCTTTTCTAGGTATAATACATTATCTGCATATCAAATGAATGTTAGTCCATTTTCACGTCACATCGTGGTGATTTTAAAACCAAAGTCTTTGTCTCACAAATCGCTAGATTCTCACGATGCCCGATTTATCATGACTGGTAAGACTGGAGATATAGTTACGTTTCGCTGAGAGGTGAATTTATGATTCATATTTCGCTTAGGTTTTGTTCCTCTGGACTAATTTATCTCCTTAAATGGTACCTTTATTCGGCGGTCTTTCTTGTGCTCGCTCATCAAATTATCTTTCATTCACTTTCGCTATCATCTTATCGTATGAGGCAAGACTTTCCTCGATAGCCGTATTTAATGCTTACGTCACGGTAAATAATTTCTGTCCCAATTTTCTTGCATCGCATGAGAGCTTGAAGGACCTCGTACCCCTACGAACTCGTCTCTGAATGTACAGAGAGCTACACGTTTCAACTCAAGCGATACAGTTATGTATAAAATATTTTGATAAATGGGTCCCACATTCGCTCGTTTTCGAAATTCTGGAAGCTTGAGGCGCGTAAGCTTTGGCCAGGATGTGTTTATCTCGCTAGTGTGTCTTAATGTAGGCCTTGAGGACTTCGCTCTGGAAGAGCTCCCAGAAACTCCAATCTGCTCCAGAAACGTTCTGAAAACAAACAGAAATTTCATTTTTCTATTTGAAATAATGGTACTCATTCTTGAATAGTACTTTTCTCTCACGTACGATGGATCATATCAAAGCAAGTGACAGGTTTAAATGTTAACTAACATCACACATTTATCGCTTTCTCTATCGTTTCGGGAAGAGTTTCACTGCAAGTACGTGCATTTTCGGTAGGGAACATCTCGTAGATCCCTTCCATATTGAAAAGAGTACAATTTGTCACTTTTCATTTTACTTTGCGATTTTGCTTAATAAACATCAGAGCTAATTCCGCTTTTCCAATCTCCAACGCAAGGAGATGATGTTATCACATCCCTCTGCGCAGTTGCGATGTTCCATCACCTCCGAAAGTGCACACCCGCGCAGAGAAGACTCAACTGCCGTTTACTTGTTCCGTGAGCTCACGTCTCGACTTTGAAGGGCCATCGTTACCGCCGCCAAGACCCTTGTCGAAGTTGTTCAACATTTTCTAATTATGCACTTCTCCCTCAATGACGCTACGAGGATGCCCGTACAGAGATTCGAAAGGAAACAGGATATCGGTGTTTGGAGAGGCCATCGAGGAAAGACCTTCAATACGTTTGATTACATTCTCATTAGGCGCGGCCACTGTGATGGCAGGCTCAGTACGGATTTGAATCGTTGGCCTCCGTTGTTAAAGAGTCTTTCATTTAGAATTGACGTTTTTTTTAAATGGAGATATTTGAAATCCTCGGCTGGCAAACATTTGAAGGCTTTGACTAGTAATGAGTTGAGATAAACATTTATTTATTAACACGAGTTTTTTCTTTCAGTTTTTCGGGGTCCTGGCGACAAAGACAACCGTGAGTATCTTTAATTTAATTGAAATTCCCGTTAGACTTCATTTATTTACTCACTAATACTTGGAGTGTAGTCAAATTTAGTACCTTAGACTTCACTTCGTAAGTGAAGCTTGACGACTACAGCTATTCCTACGGCTCAGTTATTATGAAGTGATGAGGTAATTTCATGCATGTGATAATCTTTCCTGTTGCAATAACAGGGAAAAAAAATCTGTTGGTTTAAGTTGGTCTGTCGGATGAAAAGTGTATTGTAGGGTAACGCTAAGCATACCTAGGGTGTAGGGGTGACGCTAAGCATACTTAGGGCGTTCTAATTTCTCTTGTTTAGGCAAATCACACGTCATTTGTTATTTTCTTGCTCTTTTTCTTCATCCTGATCATGAACTCCAGCTCGAAGGCCATTAATGGAGAGCCTATAGGCTCGTAAAACTGTCTTGAAAGTTAAAAATGTTCTACATTGATGATATTACTTTCTTCATTGTTGGCCATAGGAGAATTCATAGTGTATTCGTAAATATTTTATTCAGCTGATAAAAAAAGCACAATCCTTTAGTCTCACTCGTGGGAAGCTCGCGTCTGCAGGCACTGCGGAAACTAATTTTATCAAATGATCTATGTATAGCCGTACATATATATAAATAAACAACCCCTACGTTGAGAATGGCTAATGGCAGGAGGTTGATCCTTTTTATTCCCATGTATCCCAACAATAAATTTTTCGCAACAGAAGACCTATTTGGCGGTGCAGGGTTGCGCGCGCTATCTGTGCCATAAATTGAGAGGGACTGAGGGCCCCCAGACCGACCACCGCTGTTGGGGAGGCCGATGACAGATTGAGCCGATAGCGGTCTTTGAACACCAGCCGGCCGCGCGGACGCGATGTACAGCGTACGAGTACATTGGATCTGATGTTTTCCTTTTGTTGGGCGTCGTGTTAGCGTCGTCAGCCCGGTGTGACAAATGTCATGACACGAGTTATCAATGATAATTTGCCCTGTACTTGTGGAACTCCCAAGTAATGATGCGTAACGGAAAGTATTTGCGTCTTTAGGGGGAAAATAATCATCTGCCTTTCGTGAAATTGTGGTAGTTAGTACGGTACCATCCGTTTTATTTGAATTAAACTTTTTGACTAATTTTATTATCAATTTGAAACTTTGAACGCCTTGTTTCACTTTAAATGAATTGCATCTCCATTGAGATGTCTTCAAAAAGTGTATTTCCATAAGGAGTTTTATTTAAATAAATTCCAGAAGCTATTGCACGTGACTTTGGCCGTAGAATTATTGAGCTCTTGTTGAATTTGAAAATGTAAAAATTTAAAGTGATCTTTGATTAGATTTCTAATATTTAGTGAGCATAATAATTTATATCAAAACGTAAGAGCAAAAACCACAGGACGAAGCATTTTAAAAAACTAA
>VOMN01095262.1:0-36905 GCA_014899125.1 Orchestia grillus
TTGTTACGAGTGAACGCACACACGTCCTCACGCGACGGGGAGCGCATTTGATTTATGATTGATTCGATAGGTTTGCATTTTTTGATGCAGAATGAAAATACTTATGTTCATTCTATTCCGGGATTATGCTAGTGTAATGAGTCATTAAATTGCTAAACTTCTCCCATTTTGCAAGCATTGTTGGGATGAATCTTTTAAAGTGTTTCGTACGCTTAGTGTGAAATTCCTAGGAACTGTTTAAAGCTGTCGATAACTTCAAACGCATACCTATTTGATCGTTTCAGATTCTTCCTCAAATATGATACATTTCACAATGGGACTGAAAAATTTTCACGGAAGCATTATTACACTGTTCACCTGACTCAAATAATACTACCTTAATTCCGTGAGTCTCGCTGTCGTTGTATGCACAGGAGACTCAAAACTTGAAGACCGCGGCACAATTTCCTGGAGACCAAAGTGTTTCAATTTAAAGAGAACATCTATTGCCTGTTCCCTCATCCCCTCGCCTGCAGGCGGGCTCAGTTCAAACGACTCTCAGACGGCGAAGTTGTTCCTGAAAATGAGTCTGCAGAGACTGATTGGCCTAACTTCCTCGTAATGTTCTCAGGCCTGATTCATGCCTAAAATTTAAGCAACTAATGCCACTAAGGAGACAAAACATGGCTTGGGAAAGAAGTTCGTAACTGATGCCGCCGCTGTTGTCCGTATTTAGTAAACTTTGGCTTAGAGAACATGTAGCGCAGGTCAAGGTGACTGTGAAGCTAATGGAGGTTCAACTTGGATTCTGAGCTGTCGAATAGAAGTGTGAGTTTGTATCATAGAAAACTGTTTTCTAAAACTCGGTCATTTCGATTACCCATCGCTCGATTTCACAACTTAGGGTTTTTCGATATTATGGCATTCAGGTTTGGATGTTCTTATTTGTCTCAGCACATTCTAGATTAATCAATAATAGTAGTAGTAGTAGAAGTAGTAGTAGTAGTAGCAGTAGTAGAAGTAGTAGTAGTAGTAATAGTAGTGGAAGTAGTAGTAGTAGTAGTAGTAGTAGTAGTAGTAGTAGTAGTAGTAATAGTAGTAGTAGTAGTCGTAATAAGGATATCAGCCCTGCAGTAAATCGGACCATCTTCCACCGAAAGAGAAGGGGCTATTTAGAAAGGACTTTGCAAAACCTGGAATATATGTAAGAGGTGTATTCCCACACAGGATCCCGCGGGTATAGAAACAGCAAAGTTAAGAAGGAAGAATAAGAAAAGATAGTGAATAATCAGTAAAGAATGCATGAAAATGGAAAATGTAAAGTGAGGAGGAATGATAAAAGTCCCGAAGGCTTATAAATGGCTGAGGTAACCTAGCAGTGTTACCCTGGGGACGCCACTCCTCACAACATAAGTTAGACAAACCTAACTAACCTAACCCTGTAACCTACGGCTTATCCTATGACCCCTGAGGGGAGCAAATCAATAAGGAACCCCTCCGTCTTTTGCAGCGGTTCTCAGGACAGTTCGTGAGCGGACAACTTTCTGCAACGAGCAGAAGCGGTGCTCTTTGGTCCTTCTTTCTTAAAACTGGACAGCGTCGTGCAGTGCACTGTTATGTTATTTCCGGTTTCGTATTGCATCATAATACCAGATGACAAATGAATGCATTACTAGAAAATATAGGTTTTAGGTACGGGTGTCATAATTACAGGGTACGTAAGGTATCTGAGGGGACTCATATTTTTGTAATTTAAATTAGCCCGATAATAAATAATGTATTTTTTATTTCAGAAGATCCTATGGCAGATACTACTTTAACTAATGAAATGAAAAAACGCACTGTAACAGTGTTTATGAAAGCGAAACATAGCAAATTAGAAATTGTAAGATTCCTAAAATTCGCCGGATCTTTCGTTTGCAAAGTTAAAAACAAAGAGCTGAATGAAAACAATGGAGATGAATTGGCTACGAGCAAGAAAAAACAGCATTGTCAACGCTCTGACTCTCTCGGAACACCTGAGTTTGTCAGAAGAGTGCATGGCATGATCGACGAAAATCCTGGGAAGTCAATGCGACATCTTGCCAAAGATATTCTAGTGTCTGAAGGAACAGTAAGGAATGTTGTTCATCAAGACCTCGGATACAAATTACACGTTCTAAGGCGAGGTTAGTTTATGTCGAAGAAAAATCAAGAGAATCGTTTAATGCACGCTGTTTTTCTAACAGTGCGTGAGGTGTCCTCAGATTCCTCACGCATCCTGTAAAAAGTTATTCTTTTCAAGGGATAAAGCCTACACATTTTTAGCAATCATTTCAGCACCAATTACAAAATCTAGAGCATTGGTGTTGGTGTATCTCATTTCCAAGTATATGGTACGAAGGAATCCCTAACAATCTCTCATTAAAGCCAGTACATTTTTTCCAGGAGGATACAGGATTGAGATTAATTTCACCATATTAGAAGTTTGAGAGTGGTCAATATTGGTACGGTAAGGATCATTTGCAAAAACAGTTGCACAAATGAACAAGAACACACAGACTAAGTTAGTTTGCCTTTATGTACCGATTTCATAGCAGGTCTTTGACTTATTCACACTTCCATCCGAAAATTTGCCCATCCACTTCAGATTTCTGAATTTATCGTCTAATTATAATCACAAATGAGGGGGATAAATTCTGTTAGCCTGCGGTCATTATTTAGAGCTACGTGGATCTGTACCCCCATGATTTTATCAAGCACAGACAATTAACTAAACACTCCTAACGAAAAACTCAAAATAGAAAATGGTAGACTACATTTCTGTCGCAACTTCTCCTGTTGCCTTCCGGGCCATCCGTGATACATCATGCGCGTAGGAGACACCTTGCATGTGACCTACGGGAGAGAAGTGTTACTGGACTTTCACTTTGAAAGAAATTCCTGATGCCGTCGCCCAGAGTGTTAAAATTTCTAGAGAGAAGGCACCATCCGTCTCTCAGGGCATTCACATGCAGCCCTGAACCTTCAGTTCAGTTCATTTGCCTTCACGTCACCCACCCGTAGCTCTTTAAAACTATTTACTGTTCCAAACCCAAACATAACATCCATCGACGTTTAGAAACTGTACTGATGGTATCTAAAATACTTGTCTCCGTGTTCGCAGGTATTTGTACGCAGAACGAGTGCATGCGTTCATCATCTCATTTGATTTGTTCCCGAGACGAGTCTGTTCGCTACCTGTACTGGTTTCCTCTTGTTGTTCCTCTCTATACCTGTTCCCCTAATTCAGAATGTTCATTCTAATACGTATTGCACACTCACCTTCGATCATGTAATTATGGTGTAAAAGTAAACCTACGTACTGCTCGCTGAACTCAAATTTTTGTGATGAAATCATCCATGGAAGGATATGTTAACTTTCTATCGAAGTCCGAATGATGAGGTATGTTAAAGTATTCCAAATTATGTATTTGTCGAGGTAATCCAGAACTCGCAGCGCGCACCGCAGGCAAAGCCTTAACTTACCTCGAGCAGAACTGTTATTGAACTGTTATTGAATGACGATTTGCACCGGATAAACGGAAAGATGCGTTATGTATTATGAACAATCACTGCTCTGATCATTATTAATTATTGATTTGCATACTCGTATATGTTCATGAATATGTACAAACATATATATATATATGTATAGACATGAATATACACCTATATGTATATATATATATATTATATATACATGGATATACACACATATATATATACATGCAATCCAAAAATTAAAGATGAATACTATCTCTAGTAAAATCTTCATGAGCATTACACAATATTTGAATCATACCGGTAGCAAAATACGCTCACCACCTTGCAAGAGCTTCCGTTAAAGCACTCGTGCCGAGCAAAGCATTCTTTGCTACTCGAAATTATCCTGCAGCCCGACGACTGCCGCTGTTGTGAAGAGCGTCTGGCACTCAATTGTGATGCCATTCGCTGCTTCTCCAGGTCACATCTCATGGGTTCATTGCCTTCAGCAAATATTGTCATCCAATAAAGCACCTGAGCCTGGCGATAAATTTGAGGGTGAGTAATTTATTGGCCGTAATCTAGAGTGAGAGCGTTAACGGCGGCCGCACTCCCACCGCGCCGCCAGACAGATGCAATGCGGCCGTTCTCTCTGCTCTCCAGGCCGTCCCCGCCGGGAGCTGTTGCCGTGAATATTACAGGCAATTTTGAGGGGCTGCGCCCACACCTGTTGGTCGAAAAGTGTTATGCACCGAAAAGATGTTTGATCGGGTTTTGTGATTCATGAGTTTATTTCCATGCTCGTGGCTTAACGCCGTTGAGCGCGTGGTAAAACCTTGTGGGGAACTTTAAGGAATTCTCTTTCTAGTTAATTCTACTTTTCATCATTAGCGTGTTTGAATGAAAATCTTAAAGTGGTGGATACACCTTTACCCTCTGCAACGATGGGTGAAGGATGTTCAGTATAAGATGAAATTGAACCTTGTTTCAAATAATATTACTGAATCACGCTCAAAAGACAACTACTTTTAAGAAATAAATTGGTACGAGATTATTTATGCAAGTCATGAAGCGAATCAAACTAGACACAATCTAATCTAGTTCTCTACTAATATTAATTAAGTCTTCCAAAAAGATTTATTATTAAATGACTGTTTCGAATAGTTTAAAACGTTTATTGGACAGGAGAAACGAGAGCTAATGACGCGAGTTCTTTGGGAGGACAAAACTTGATTACGTATATATTAAACTAAACACGCACGCGTTCATTGAATGAGTTAACCATCGTGAATACAATGGACAAAGTTAATCCAAGTAGTTATTCTCTTCAATTAACGACTCGAACACCTTCAGCCTTTCGTTTATCATCCTGAATTAGAGCTTTAACTGATGCCATGTCAGTCGTTACAGCAGCATATTAGAATTGCATCGAAGTTCTAAACTTGAAGCACAGTTTGGCCTATGCACAAAAGAGCTGTGACTCTCAAGTCCGCCACAATAATTTGCTGCAAGTGGCCTTCTCATCCGCACAATTCTTGACCTACTCAGAGATGTAAAACCTGAATTTCAGCACTACTGTAAGTTTGTTCAGTCATTGGAGCTTCAATTCGCCTAATTTATTCTTTTATCAAACACAGGCGCGTACCAAATTTAGCTTGCTGAACTTATTTCGCTCTAAAGAGCAAGCTTACGCTTTTCAAGCGGAAGCTTTAAAAAACCTAAGCGACATTACTAAGTTTGTTCCTTCCCAATTCTATAATCCATCAGCCTAGGCTATGAAGAACAAAAGTGCTATGGAAATGAGACCTGAGCACCAGTTCCAGCCGTCGCAGAGACTCAGATCTGTCAGCCCGTACCGAACATACCCTCGCGGAAGCCGATATCGTTCCGTCTATACCATCAAGTGCCGACCTCGATCTCGCTAAAATTGGCCCGTTATAGGATGTTAACTGACGCTAAGCCGACTCTGGCGCTCCTGCTGGCCTGGCCAACGCTCGATAGGAGTTTGGATAATCCTTCGTTGTACAGGCCTGGGAAACTGCCTGTCAACTCCATCTTTGATCAGTCCATTTCAATCGAAAATTATGTTCCTTTATTTTACTGTAGCGAAATTTTATCTATGCCTGATGTATTGCTATATGTCCAGTGCGAAATGCTAGAATGTTCTCTCATTTTATATGAACGATTTTAAATCTTGCTCAGGATTCGAGCACGTGACGATCGATTTTGAAATGAACATCGTTAGTGAAAATATCCAAATTTTAAAATTTCCTACAGTTGTGATATGCGGTATAACTCTCTATATATGAAACCGTACGAACAATACATGATAGTTTTCCAACGATAAAATAATCTGTAGCATGTCACTCATTTATATGCATGACGCTTTTTAATAATTCAAATTAGATGAAGCCGGAACACTCAAACTGTGTTAATAACGGAGTAGCAAAGTGTTTTGATAAAGTAATAACAAAAGTGTGCTAATAACATAATAGCTTACACTCCTGGTCTTCAATGGTGAATTTCGATGAGACGAATACATCAAATGGGAATGCGCAGAGGAAAGGAAAAAAACTTCTCTAGAGCGCCTTGGTCACCACGTGAGCGGGACTTAAACCTTTATTTTTAAGGAAAAAATCGTTCTGACGTCATTGTTTGACTTCACTTAGACTTTCACCTTCAACTTGTAAAATTTATTTTGTGAGTACTCAATGGCGTTTAGCTGGGGACGGCTGAAGCTGTTGTACAGTTTTACACGGGAAATAACATTTTCTTAAATACTTATTGTCACACGGTTGACTGTGGGCCGATTTCACATAACCACGTTTAATAATGAATTTTTCATAAGCCTTCTTCAATATCGTTCATTATTGGTCTTGTGTCGGAAGAACTTAAAGGGAAAAGTTTATCGTTGCTAATAATTTTTTTACTTTTTGTAAACTTATGTTTGTTAATACTTCAATTCTACTTCATTTATTGTTTTAAAGACAGTTTCGGTAGTGTGTAAATAATGTAATAACAAAGTGTGTTAATAACAAGGTGTTCTGGTTCATAATTAGGGTCTGCTAGGCGAGCCGGTAGGTACAACACATACTATAACAATGACTGTGATGAAGATAAGAAATTTAAAAATACTTAAGTAAAACGTTTCTTCACCAGGTTCATTCGCGACAAAATATCTTGAAGCAGATCAAATAAAAAAGAAAACACTTCATCAAAAAACAATAACTAACATTTATGACAGCCGGCTGGTCAAAATGTTTCTAAAACTATTGACATATTTAACGGTTAACTGCTTCGTGCAGGTACCCACTTTGTATTTCGGAATAAGGGAGCTCTTCAGCGTAGGTTAGAATTTGCCGAAGAGGAGACTAAGAATTTACTGATCTCAATACTGATACCTCGATCACTGAAGCCATGTTTGTATTTGCACAATACTGACTCACACCAGAATGAAGGGATAAGCAGCATGATTTGACTGAGACCAAAAAATAGCTCTTAAATTAGGGAATGAGACTAAGCCACAGCGACTTAACCCCTTAAACGATCCAGGGCTGGAATCTTCAAATCAAAATAGCAGAAGACCGCTTACGCAGTACCCTGAAAGAATTTTTAACAATTAATCAGAGTGAATTTATTGGAAAGATACACCATTACCTGATAATTCCGAACATTTCTTCATACAAAGGATCAAGTATAAAGCGTATGTAAAAAAGAAGGATCTTGCTTCCTCCACAAAGAAAATGAGAATAATACGCTTTGGAAAAAATCTCATGAAAAATATGAATATACATGCAAAAGTTACCTTCGCAAATAATAATTTCTCCTAATTGTCCGCAATCGCGTGATCTGTATAACATATTCCATGGCAGGTGCATTCTTGTGAACTGAATAATCTTGTGGTGATGTAAACGATTGACTGACCCGTAAATTGTGAGATGCGAGGCCCTGCATAGTGAAGTCTGCGCCGTTGGAGCGCTGAAAAGTCCTTACTATTGATGGTATTTTTCTAACGCGTTTTATCACAAAAGATGCAGTTGCCATAGCGACAGGTAAATCCTTACTATTGATGGTATTTTTGTTCATGCGTTTCATCACAAAAAGATGCAGTTGACATAGCAACAGGTAAATCCTTAATATTGATGCTATTTTTCTCGCGCGTTTTATCACAAATAGATGCAGTTGCCATAGCAGCAGGTAAATTGCGCCATGTCAGAGAGTGACACCACTGCACCGTTTAAGGCTTAATTAGATTAGACCGCGAGATAAGATTAAATCGCATGCAAACTTCACAGCTTGACTCGGCAAGATTATTATTCGATACCGTGTTGCAGGGTATTATGCGAGCTGTGTTGCAGGGTATTATGCGAGCTGTGTTGCAGGGTATTATGCGAGCTGTGTTGCAGGGTATTATGCAAGCTGTGTTGCAGGGTATTATGCAAGGTGTGTTGCAGGGTATTATACAAGCTGTGTTACAGGGTATTATGCGAGGTGTGTTGCAGCGTTTAAGATAAGGACGACAAGGAAGAAAAAAGAACAACAACAAACATTAATAATTTTCATTCTTTCTCGTCGAATTGCATTCAAAAGAAAGCAGAGAACGAAGATAATTTCATAAAACAATGGTTGGAACAGAAATGCAGTGGGAATAGTGAAGGAAATAATAGAAGTTTCATGTATTTGTTTGCTCATGAGAGATTAGAAATATATATTGCTTCAATAAGCCCATACCAAAGTATGAAATTGAAGAACCGATCAATCGATAAAGTTCAGTTGCTATGATAAAGATCTACGTTGGAAACAATATTAGCTTTGATAATAAATATGTATTCTAGACTTTTTTTTGCGAAAGGAAATTTTACTTCTCCTAATACATGATTTGTAATAACTGATGTGAGGCAGGACATAATTTTACGTGGTCTTCAATAGTGAAATTCGATGAGACGAATACATCAAATGGGAATGCGCAGAGGAAAGGAAAAGGGCTTCTCTTGAGCGCCTTGGTAGCCGCGTGAGCCGGATTTTAAACTATCATTGTTTAGGAAAAAGTCTTTCTGATGTCATTGTTTGAGTTGGCTTAGATTTTCAGCTTCAACTTGTAAATTCATTTTGTTTGTACCCATTGGTGTCTAGCTGGGGACGCATGAAGCTGTTATACAGTTTTACACGAGAAATAAAATTTTCTTAAATATTCATTGTCACACAGTTGGCTGTGTGCCGATTTCACATAACCATGTTTAAAAAATGAATTTTCCATAAACCTTCTTCATCATCGTTCATTGTTGATCTTGTGTCGGAAGAACTTAAGGGAGAAGTTTATCGTTGCATAATAATATTTTTACTTTTTGTAAACTTATGTTTGTTTATACTTTAACTCTACTTCATTTATTGTTTTAAAGACAGTTTCGGTAGCGCTATGACGATTTCCTTATTTTCCATGCTTAGCTGCAAACTAACGAGGGACTGTGTCGGAGTAACTTCTATCTCTTTAAGTTGAATGCTGGCAGAATATCGAAGTAAAAGCTATCCAACAGGATACCTTTTAGCTTCCCATCTCTCTCTGCAATCAGATTTCATCTTAACAAAAGTAATATCCATTGAGCAGGAAATTTTGGCGTTTATCATGAAGGAAAAGGTAAATTAATATTTAGTTGGGTATGATTATGTCAAGACAAACAATCGTTGGACATCATTATTCTTGACGGTTATAAATGTAAGAATACAGAAGCCGTGGCTATAAAAACCTCAAATTTTGCGTCTACCTTTACAGGTTTACTGTTACCTCGGTAACGAAGATGACTGAAAACAACTGGAGACCTCACCAACACTTGGTCTTTGCCCTTCCCAATGCCTCTTGATACTCATATCTTGATGCCTTCGCTTCTCTCTCCCAGTCCCACGCTTCCATTGAACGAAGCAATTCATACTTCGCCCCGTTGATAACAGTCACCAAATTTACTTGAAATTCCATTTGATTCCACTCGACACTTGCGTCTCGTTCCACGGTGTCACTCCAGAGTCGCGGCTCACAATGCCTGCCAAATTGGATTTTTGTGCACTTATTCCGGGCGCTATATTTAAGGCTTGGGCTCAGTCACCTCCACGGCGGCTGAATCATCTAAAAAACGCTGCACATGTTCAAATTTCAATTTCATGCTTATTTCGGTGTTGCTTTGAAGATGTGCATTGATTCTATAGTATGGTACAATTGCTGCTAAACTACTAGCCTTGATACTTGTATTGTTGGTGTGCGCTTCCCTAAAAATTATAAATTTCTATCGCTTGTTCAACATAGCCTCAATCACCTCGAATGCTATGCCCAGCATTAACTGGCGAGTTTTCTATGTAATTGGGGCTGAAAGGAAGTTTGCCGATTTTGATCGCTAGATATGTATGTTGCCTCTGATGCTCCTCTTTAATGAATTATAGATCAATAACTTTTTGGACTCAATTACAAGCATTATTGAACTTTAAGCTATACTTTAGAACATGATCATCATATCGTACGGAGTCTGCTATCGAAATTACTCATAATTTGAAGCAGCGAGATTATCCTCTAATGCTTAATAACCTTACATTATGATCTAAACTTCTAAAGTTTGTGTCATATAGTCATCTCAAAAATAATGTTCATAGAATGCCTCCACACGACCTTGAAGAATGACGTTATTGCATTATTCAAAATGTTAATGAGCTCACAAACCATCCAGAAACTGTTAGAAAATCAATGCTAGGAATCGCAGTCCGATGTCTAAAGTGTTTAATAAACGGTAATAATTGGTTATAATAGATACAGTATGTTCTTGTGTTTAAGTAAAAAATAAAAAGTTTGATTTAAAAAGCTTATTTTTTAATTTTCATTTTTATACACTACACATATACTACTTTTATTGATTTAAAACATAGATTATGGGTTAAAAACTTCCCTCGCGCAATGGCAAACAAAAAACGAATCTCACTTATCGTTCATCTGTTCTTGAAGTATTTCTATAAAAGCAAAATGGTGTAACCGGATGAAAGTATATTAAATGACAGTGAAAATGAGATTATATAGAAGTTTGTACAGCCATTGGTTACGAAGTCATAAATACTTAAATTTTTTTTTTTTGTGGTCCAGCCTGTATAGATAATGTAGCTTGATGCATTTCATAGATATATAGATTTTACAGATAGGCAGATAGATTTCAAGAAATGGCTATATAGATCGATACATATAATCAAGATTTTATTTAGTTTTTATGAATCCCATCGCGACCTGACGAGGAATCAAAAGAAAAAAGGAGATTCATACAGAAAAAGGCAAGTTACACCGTTGATGTAACACTCAAAATTCCACTGTATTGACTACGACAAAGACATCTCTGTTGCCGCCTTCTAGATTCTTCGCATCTCGCGCTCCTTGCCATTTAAGGCATTGAAAAGCCTATTCTCATTAACATTCTTGATTAACGGAACCTGATTGTTGATTCATAACAAATTACCTGAATGAATGGTGTTGCACAATTATAAAATTTATTAATCATATAGGATTTCCCTCCTAATATCTTGCCGCTCGTGCCTCCTTGCTTAGTAGCAAGAATATAAACGCTACCAAATTATCTTGTATAATGGTAGAATTCGTGGACGAGATGAAAGAAAATGCGTCCAAAACATTTATCAACGTAAAATAGCACCAATCTAGGAGGTGGGATCCCAACAACTACAGCTAGCAATCCAGTCAAGCATAGGTAGCAAACGTAACAGAGTATCAGTTGAGCTACGTGTGGACGTGTGATATTTAAGTAACTTAAAAATAAACTTTCATGAATAACCAACTGAAAAAGAAAAATAGGCTACCGCCCATGATACATAAGGACCAAAATAGGACTCAAGAAGTTTTACTGATTGACCTGTTTTTTATTAACTAGGTTTTTCTCAACTAGGAAACTTTATTTTTCATTCATTGATCTGTGTGAAAACTGTGAATCTGCGTAAAAATTGATCTGCATGCAAGAAATCCGCGGATTTCGCAACCTCGAATTTCAGCGAAAATCGGCTTGAAATTTAACCTCTTTTTTAGCTCGGCATGCGCTCGCTGAAGTACGAGCTGGGATCGGGAAAATTGCAGAATTTTTATCTAGTTTTTTTCGAAGCTTGCGAGTCGCAAATATTCATGCAAGATCGGATTCACTGAGCCATATTAAGTGTCTAGGGACTTACTGTAAGCAATGAAATTATTCATACAATTTCCGATGTTTTATATTTGTGTTCATATCTCAGAAATCAAAAGTCACATGATGTCAGGAGTAAACAAGTTCAATATATTCAAAGGAAAATAATACTCATGTACAATTTTCTACCCTCAGACTAGTTTTGACTCTCGCCAGACTTGAATATCCCTGAGTTCATTAGCTAAGACTTTTATTCAATGTATTCGCTTGAAGTTTTATTCAATACTTCAGCTTAGAGTTTTATTTAATATATTAGCTTTGAGTTTCTACAATTAGTGTTGACCATATAAGAAAAATGAGAGCAGAACTCGATGCGAAAGTTAAATTCGGTAGATAGAACAAAGCGCACTGCAACAACAATCATGTCACAGAAACAGCAGTTCGAAGAAGCTGTGTCGTCAAGTCCATCGTAATTGTGGAGAGCTACTGCGTAGTGGAAGGCCAGTAAATGGAGTACAAATGCTCAGTATTGGTGGGTGTACGAAGAATTTCTTAGCTAACTGTGGCTAGTTAAATAGCAATTATTTTTCCACGTTCTTCTTTTCGAATCTGAACGGCTCTGATATTTTATTGATTTTCAATGCTGTTTGACCCTAGTTTGAAACTTTCTTTTTCAGAGTCTCTACCTCGGGGAAATCCACCGATGCACAGTTTTTTAATAGATTCATGATACACACTCCTTTTCACGGCACCGTAATTTTGTCTCTTGTTACTGAAGTTTCTAGGAGTCAAATGAAATGCTTGAATTTTTCTTAAAAGTGTAATATTCTTAGCTTAATTAAGAAAAGTAGGTTTTCTTCAGAAGGCACGTGCTCTCCACAACGTTCAGTGCGTAAAAAACTGACACTGAGAAACAGCAAACTCCAGACTCAACAATGTGAACTACATGCTTTTATATTGTTTCATCCTCATACCATTCAAGCCGCGTAAAAAGTCCTCAAAGTTTTAAATCCCCGCACATATTTTCCAGGCAGTCAAAGCATGATAGTAGATTTTACTAATATTGTCGTATTTTATAACTGATTGTAAAGAATTTTACTTCTTCCACTCTTACTTCTGATTTATACCACTAGTCTTTGCATCTAAAGTGGAGCTTACAATACTGTAAGCTTGCAAATATGGGACCAATGAGATTTCTGCTGTTTGCAACGTACCTTCTAACAATCTGATGGTATAAGGGGAAAATTGAAATCTGTTCTGGGTAATTAAAGCCATCTACTAAATATTAGCAGTCTGTATTTAAACACTCTATTCCTAACAGTGAGTTCATTTTAAAATCAATTTCCCTCATTTGTGGGTGGAAGCATAAGTCGCATAAATCTCGCGTTCCTAGTGAGGGGGAAACAGCAACGCTGAGGAGGCTTGCAACACGAGGCAGGTCCCAGTTGCTTAAAATTTGGTCGGATCTTCAAAAGTTCTTCTTGATTAAGATATATCTAGGTAGCTGAATAACTATCAACATGAGTCTGAAAAAACAGTGTGAAAAAGATAAATCCGTTGACGCATAAAAGAACTCAAAATGAATAAGTTCAATTCGGTGATCCTTGGTATTTTTATTCTCCGTCACCGTAGCGACAAACGCAAAAGCGCGTGCGTACCAACACGTGCGCCTACCACGATCCAAGTAAGATAAATAATATCAGTCTACAAAATAGAAATTTCGCTCCCGATAAAGCGAAACTAAATAAATTCAGAAAATGAGTCGTTGGGAGCAAGCAGCAGACCACGCGAGAAATATTGTGCGGGCTTGAACTCGGCGAGACGAGCTCACAGAAGGAAACATCAACATAATCCTCGTCTCTTGAGAGGCTACGTCACGAGGGCTCTCGTCCATTCTAAACTGTCACATTTTTCTCAAATAAAAGATTATTCTAGCGGTGAGGAGGTCCTTCAATTCGACTGATCTGCGTTGGGCGAACGTTGCAGATGTTGCTCCTTCTTCAGCGAGTCTCGCTTTCTCAAGGTCCAAAAAGAATGGCTAGTAAATAGTCTTCTCTTCTCAATCTTTGTAGCTAGGAATGGGTTATCAAAACTCGAATGTTTGTTGTCTTTTAGCTGAACTTCTGTAGCTGTACAGAAAATGATTGTTCTATCTTCAGCTGTCGTCAGAATGAAAGTGCGGTGCAGCACCGTCGTCAAAGTTAAGCGGAAAAATTTCGCATCCTGCGCTTCACCAGCGGTTGATATCATTTTGTTTTCGATGGTAAAAACTTCGCTCCAATATTTGAAAGGTGATCACTGTGCAGAATGTGCAGCAGTCTTTGAGCGCAGCCCAATCCCAAACTGTCACTCAGGCTCCCTTCAGCACACGCCGGTGACGCCCAAACCGACGCTGTATATACAAGCACGTCGGAATAGTTTACGACACCTACAGATAAAATAGAACCTCGTTTGTGTATCATCGTTCTATCATTCTTAACGATCGTCTCATACTCGTGTACTTTACTCACGTTATGAGTTCCGTCGAAGATGAATTTTATGACGGTATTTGAGTAAAAGTATGTCGCTGAAATTTCAAAGGATATTGGAGAGCCATTTAGCGAATATTTATTTGAATTGATCCTCCGTGAATATTGCAGGATTTTCCAAAATCGAAAGCGACCAAAGCAGTGACTCGTTCGACGCTCCGAAACCAAAAGCTAACAAATAAATTGCAACGCATCCCCTACCTATGACCTCATCACTCACAGAAATTGTCCTCGAGAGCGAAATATTTTTACGTGAGAGGAGGATTCCCGGGCTGTGGCAGGCCAAATTTACGGCTTTCGACGGTCATGTTAAAACATTTTCAAGTCAATGAAGACACAAACGAGTCCAGAGGGAAGACAGCGGTGCACGTCCACCGTTTCCCCGCTCAACATTAAAGATGAGATTCGGAAGCAATTTGTCGAGAGTGCGAGTCGACCTGACCGCCTGCAAATGCCCCGGCAAAAATACTGAAAAGCGACCCCGGAGGGACGCGATGGACAGCCAGACTAGCGGACCGCTCGAGTGGAACACCAGGCGCCCGATCAGTGCGGCCATGGACGATAATCGCTGCTGCAGCTTTGTCGTTCCATGATCGGAAAATTACTGAATGAAAATCCAGGGTTTCTTTTGCGGTTAGCAGTTTGTTGCTTCGAGTACCGTGTGTTTTGCACCAGGATAGCCATTGCGATGAGAGGGAAATACGTGGTCATTTATTAATATAGTGATTGAGAAAAGTGTGAATATATGAGTCGATTTTTTAATTTGCACAGTAGTGATTGAATTTTTAGTTCTTATGAGAGTATATTCGTGAAAATCTAATAATAACATAATAAGGTTCTGACATGTGTATGTACTGAAAGACCTAAAAGTGTGACATACCTCGGACTAAAATTATCCGGACCATTCTCATTACTTTACGAGTAAACAATATTCATTCATCTGATATCTCTTTGTCCCAAAATTTGTTTTCATATTGAAAAAAAACGTACAAAACGCAATTTACTGATGCATTATGATGCATAATATGACAATGAATTTTGCATTAGCATGACATTTCCTAAATAAAGTGAGATCTCGCTTCAAAAGAAGCAAATCTTTCTCTCGCTTGCATGCGTGACCAGAAGAGATCAGGAGGTCCACGGAGACGGTGCTGGACCTGGCCCTGCCCAGACCCTGATCTGAGGATGCTCTGACACGAGGAGTTCAGAATGGCCGCTGGTCTCCTTTCCAAATTTTCAAAGAACTCAGCATAAACCTACCGCTCTACAGGCGTCCCTAGATAAAGTGGTCTCAATGACATCACGCATCACATAACTCTGAAAATATTTTGGCGCACATCTACTCTATTGTGGCGCTGGATGCCAAGAGTTACTGTATTTCTGATGGCTCTATACAGGGCAGTTCAAAAAGACACTCTCTTTATGAGTATGCGAGAACTCTTTGGCTTATGAACGGATTTCATTTTTTAATCTTATGTAGTTTTACGCAGTACATTGTCCTCTTCTTTATATAATATCAGGGGCAAACATCGTTTACGATTGAATCATAATTTTTGTTAATAAAATAATAAAAAAATACAACAAAATAAGAAATTTTATTGATCATTTAAAAATATTATATCAATCCAGACGTTATTAAATTCTCCAGTTATGCCGTCAATGATCTCTTCGAAGGAGGAGGTTTTTTTCAGGGACGACTTCCTCTAAGATTTCCTTCGCCAGCTCTTAAAGAATAAAAAAGAATACGGAAGCACGAGTTAACGAGCTAAGACTTTATTTTATTACTGCTACCACGTCTCAGGCAGTGGGACGATGAAATTCATGTATCATGATTTCATTCATCACGTCATGTCACGTTATATCACTTCACGTCATGTCATATCCCGTCATGTCACGTCATCTCACCAGTGACACAATGGCTATCGCAAGGCCTGGAACTGGAGGCGCAGCACAGGCGCACATACTTCGTAACATGCCAAGTTTGAACTAAAACTTTCGTACAACGCAACAAACGCTGTCATCCTACAACGTCTGCGTTCCCATTGATGCTCAAAACACTGCCATCCACAAGCTCTTTAATTTTTGAGAGCTTTAATTCACAACAAATTTTCAGAAATAAGTAATAATATACGAATTAGGGAGTAGCCTCACGCATTCACCAAGGTCTCAAATTGCACTCGATTTATGATGAACTTGTAGCTAGCCTTTTCTATTTATGATGAAATTGTGACGAACCTCTTCTATTTATGATGGACTTGAAGCTAAACTTTTCTAAGGGCGCATTCTGCCGCTCTACTATAATCAAGTAGCGTCAGATGTGATTGGTTACTGGTTTTTAACCCTCGGATCATTTATAACGTCGATTTAATAACCGATTAACCTTATATTTCATTGAATTTAGTTGGCAGAATCCAAAACTGCTGAATAATAAGTTCAAAACCATGGTATCTAAAATTCCCTTTAATTAGGTTAACCTATTTTGTGAAATTGAATAACTGAATTGGAAATTGCTCTATGACCTAATCGTTCCCCTACATGTATTTTTCTTTTCAAATGATTTTCACCATTTGAAACAAAAAATTTCATATTAAACAAACGCGAGAATTCAAAGTGTTTCACGAGGTTTTCTTTAAATCGCATAGGAGAAGCAGCCGGCTTTGCAGGTCTCACCCGGGGCATCCAGAGATCCCAATCGCAGAATGCCTCTACGGGAGCGCGTGGGAGCAGAAATGCGCCAGAAGTTGTGTTTAAATTGAGAATTGTTTACGATACTTAGACTAAGTTAACGCAATTATTGCGGGCGAGCCTTGAATATTCAGAGTACAAACCAATTACCTGGATTAGTTTCCAAATTTCCCTTAAATGCGATTAGCATTTTTGGTAATGACACTAAAGTTGTAGTTGGTGGCAGTGTCACTCAATTGAAAGCAATATTCAAAACTATCCGTCTTTCAATGCACCGTTCATTTTGTTTCTAATACGCATAAACACGAGCACGCTATTTCTGGTGAACTAAATTGCCTCCTGCGCAACTCTACACAAGACTCTGCAATGGCACAGCGCACAGCTACGGAAGACTGCGTAGCAATTGAGCTGCTCAAGCCTCACAGACCGTTTTCATGGGTAAAGAGTTGCAGAACTAGGTTAATTATTGATGTGGTGTAGGTTAGTTGAAGAAACGAGTTGAATTTCTTCGAAGTAATGCATAATGCACATCAAATTTCACATCACATTTCAATTGAAGCTAGTGTAAAATTATGTATGAATAACTGTTAGTTCAGAGGTTAATATTTGTACTTCGTAATTTTCATCCTGAAATTTTTTTTTCACGGCCATATATTTTGACCAAATGTCATTCCAACATTTTCATAACCCCATCGATAATTAACTATCCGGCGGGGATATTCGAGCTTAGGCAGCCAAAATTGTACGTAGTTATAGATACCGCGGCAGATGAGTCAGGCTGGTATTTTTATAAATAATGTCAGGAAATGATGATTATCATTGAAAATCATGAAAAACGACTATTCAGGACCTATTGAGGATCTATTCAGGAAGACTGCGTTCCTTACAATATAACACAATATTACTTCGCAGATTTACTATTTCGATCATAAGACTTCGAAAGTGGCGCTGTAAGTCTTTCTGTGTCAACTTTATTTTGTGGTTTTAGTATTTTTCTGACCTATATTTATTTTCGCAGGGGAGGTATTTGTCTCAGACGAGTCGTGCAACTACACCACGTTCATTTGTATGTTCTTTTTCAGCGACCGTCGCTGTTGTTAATACGTCCAGAAAAATAAAATCATCAGTTTTCTACCAGCCCAAATATGGACGTAGTGCTACTGTAGCGGTGAATGTCATTACCTGCTCATCCTTTCTCAAAAATTGAACCCAGAATTTCTGGAAATGTCGCCATATGCGAAATGATGGGATGAAAATTTGGCGATCCTGTGATGTTAGTTGTAGAATAATAACAGAAAATTCAATTTACTATCAGTACCGTGCTCTATTCATCCGAGCTCGATCGCGATATTCATAGAAAATATATTGGTAATATTTGACGCGTCACTGAAAGAGAGCTTCGGGTACAGCTCCGTGGTGCCGTTTCAAGGCGCTGTGGTGCCGCATAGAGGTGCCGTGGTGCTGCTTAGAGGCGCCGTGGTGCCGCTTAGAGGCGCCGTAGTGCCGCTTCAAGGCGCCGTGGTGCCGCTCAGAGCGCCGTGGTGCCGCTTAGAGGCGCCGTAGTGCCACTTCAAGGCGCCGTGGTGCCGCTCAGAGCGCCGTGGTGCCGTTTCGAGGCGCCGTGGTGCCGCTTAAAGATGCCGTGGTGATGTTTAGAGGCGCATGGAGGCAAATTATGGCTCCAATTCATGGCTCCAATTTTGTATCGATGTTGGCAAAGCCGATGTGCGAAAACTGTGTTTTGTACCCATGTCTGAGGATCGTAATTTATGATTGGTGGTTTTCATCACCATCGCAACGAAAGTGACATGACTTTTACTTGCGTCATGACTCCGAGGACAAAAAATTATGTATGTTTAAATAGGTGTTTCATGATATTATTTGTCATCTATTTTTTACATTTCATCACATATTTGGTAATCGAATTACAAGTCTTAAAAGTATTCCTGTATTCCTTTGTACTACTGTCTGTCAATCGGAATCACAAAAAAAACTACGCGGGGTAGAGCGCAGGGCTGTGTTGCGTGTTCAGTACTTCATCTGAAACTTGAGAAATTGAATATGAATTCTGGCAGGAGACCCAGGTACCTGACAGGCCATTCTTTTGTTTGGCATTGCATGGGATTTGTGATCACGAAATGACTTGCTGCGAGTCTTCCGGCCAGAAAACAGTCTCGTGTTACAGCAAGGGGACCATCCATGTGTTGCTTCAATATCGTGTATCGCAACGGCTGCATCGTCATTACTAGCGCTAACGTTAATGAGAAATAGCCCAAGCGAAAAGTTATTGAATTTCATCCGCCAAATTAGCTTGGATGCTCACGACATGTTGCCATGATCCGCTGGCTTATTTGTGGATTCTTCTTCCACAATGTAATACCCTCAGTCATCAACAAATATGTGGTTGAAGTTTTTTTAAGCAACGAGCATGGACTAAATGTAATACACCTTGAAGTATTTGAGTAATTTGTTATCCGCAATTTAAATGACATGTTCATTGTAACGATGACTTACTTCAAAAATTTCACCGCTTTCTGGTTCATCCTCTATGGAATTGTTGTTGTGTAGCGACACGTTTTTACTTTAATGCAGCAATAAGTCAACGTGAATAAACACTTACCAGTCAAAAGTCACGCCCATAGGTATTTATACTGTAGAAAATAGTGTCATTGCTAAATTGTTCTCCCACGTAATTCACACCACTTACTGCACACGAACAAACATAAAGGAAACAAACAGCCCCACCATAGAATTCTTGCAATGCTGTCAGCAACTGTCGACCAACTCACATCATCGACAATTTTATCATTATTTAGTACAATCGAGGATATCTCCTTCAGCATGAAGACCAAAAGTCTTATCGAGCAAATTTGATTAGCTCTCATTTGTCGCGAATAATTCGGACTCCAGCGTTGTCTACAGGAGACGTCTGCACTCGGCGGTGATAAATTGAACGTCGCGTTGTGAAGCTCCCTGAATGCCTCGTAACATCTGGCTCGCGTCAACGGTGAGGTGAGATTATTCTAAAATCGTTCCTAGGCGACAGCCGTAAGAGAAGTTTCGAGAGAAGTAATTTTACATTATTTAGCCTCCGAGACGAAACTTTACATAAAGCGCACAATTGACATTCGATGGAATGTACCAATCAATGAAAGCTTCTCTCGCTCCCCCGTAAAAAATGTCAGAATTTTTTGATTTGATAGTAACTTTTCTGCGGGCAAAATCAGCTTGAGTATAACGACTTCTTCAAACCTCATTAATTTTTATTTTTGCATCATTCCGTTAAGCATCAGATGCGTATGACTGAAATATTTTCAATAATGGCGAAGCCACAAAATACTCATTAGACGTATTCTAATTCGCATTTTTTTAGAATTTTAGGGAGTCGTTTCTAGTATAGAATGAAAAAGCTACAAGAACACTCATAGTACACCTCTGAGCATAGTATATTATATAACTGAGACGAACTACAGGAAGCAGAAGATGGATCATGGCTATTTACACATGCAGAACAGTATCAGTTTAGTGTATCGAGAAAAAATATAAATGGAACAACAATATCACAGTAAATGCAAAGTTGAGCACATCTATCAAGTCAAATATATAAAGTCACACATTAAATCCTAGGTATCAAAAATGGACTTACCATCATGATGACTTCTCACGTGTTCTAAAATCATTGCACCAAATGATGCTGATCCTCGCAAGAAACCATCCCCCCTGCAGAGACATATTTGGACGCAGCGTGTGTCAATGACCACTAACTTTGCGCATCGGCTGAGCACACACCAACCTAATTCAATTTATCTAAAAGTTATATAGGTTGTCATTCGGCTCTATACGTTTGTTAACAGAGCGTCTGAGTTAACTTCTCTTTGTTCTTCCATCACAGCTGACTAAAAATTGCCAACTTTTCTTGATGCCGGCAAATTTTCATGTTTCTAAAGAGTGGTTGACGTCAAAAAAGCAGCAGTGTCCCTCCTGAAATTCTGATTCTGACCAGGGTTTCATCAGGGCCGATCGAGCTCTGCGATAAAACAGACGTGGCCAAATCCGGCCATTCTTTTCCATAGAGCAATTCGAGCATGAGGAGGGTCCCTTCCAAATTAGAGTTACGCAATGTTCATATTTTGAGTTTGTTTACTCAATACTTCAATGGGATGTTTTTATTTGAAAACGAGTATCCTTTTGAGGATGAGGCTTTAGTTGAAGTTGTTCAACTAACTACTTTTGAACAGAGTTGTGGGCTAGACGGTGGACAAAGGATTTTAAAAATTTAATTAGAGGCATAGTGTTTAAACACCGACAAATTGAGGTATTATACTTGATGTTCAAAATCAGTGCTATTAAAGTTATATAATACATATTTTAAATATTTTCCATCCGTAAGGGACTTCTGTTTTATTACAAGTTCTATCCCTAGAAGATGGCATAATAAAGATCGTGGACTCAATGAACTCAATAGATCCGTGCCAGATGTAAATTTTGGATTAGGGTGTAATGCCTGTAAAAGCCTGCTCTTATTCTACATATATTGGTCATGCAGGCGAAAAAGATTTCCTTAGGCTTCTGTGTAAAGTAATCGCATTATACGGCCATTGAACACGTTACTTCGCGATTATTGGTATGGCTTTACGCACGTTACTTCGCGATTATTGGCATGGCTTTACGCGCGTTACTTCGCGATTATTGGTATGGCTTTACGCACGTTACTTCGCGATTATTGGCATGGCTTTACGCGCGTTACTTCGGGATTGTAGGCATGGCTTTACGCACGTTATTTCGGAATTGTTGACATGGCTTTACGCGCGTTACTTCGGGATTGTTGGCTTGGCTTTACGCACGTTACTTCGGAATTGTTGATATGGCTTTACGCGCGTTACTTCGGGATCGTTGGCATGGCTTTACGCGCGTTACTTCGGGATTGTTGGCATGGCTTTACGCACGTTACTTCGGGATTTGCTTCGTTACTATGTATAGCTCCTGAAACGGAGCCGAGTACTTTAGCGTTGGCGTGGTTTGAAATTTGTTGAAAAAATTGCTGTGCAATTTGTCTGGTAATACACTTGAGTGATTTATGATATGCCTGCGTACATATGTGTGTGGAGCACCTATCGGTTTTTACAAAATATCAATTCAGGCATCATTTTAGGATTTAGAGCTCGATTTTGCATGGATTCATAACAGTCTTTTGTTGGCAGGATAAAGAAAGCATCATTAGAGAATTTTGTTAGCAGAATAACAGATATTTTTTGAGATTCCTTTTTCTCCACTGCATTGTTTACCAGCATAATAAACTTATTGCACCCTTTTGATCTGGTGATCGAATATTTAAATATTGATTCAATTTTAAACTGAAATTGCTCACTTGTTTAGTGACCTCGCCGATGAGATGCCGATTACAGTTCTGCTTTACAGAGTATTTGCTCAACGCAGACGCCATGAAACCAGAACAGACTAAAGAGATGGTAGTTTGATTCGCTAAAATTAGCCATGCTCTTAGAGATACCGTTTGGAGCTCAGAAGTCATAGCGTTCAGGTACGCATTGGCATCAGCAGGTGTGACTAAAACTTTAAGTTTGAAGTGGCTCACGAATGAGTTTTAATTTTAAATTTTTGAAACAGAACTGAATGAGGAAAAAATCAATGCCTTTTAGAACGATGCTCATGATGTGAGTTGTTAGAGTCGATGGCTGTTCAGGAGGGTGACTGCGGATGAGTCCGTGGACCCTGTATACATCGGGACTCACAGTGAACTTCAATTTGAAAGTAAAAGTAATTGGGAAGTGATGTTATCCTGTAGGTGCAATTGAAACAGGGTTAAATGCCCGATAAAAACCCTTTAAATTTATTTGCCTCACAAAAATGGAGACAATCCCATTTCCCGCAAAGAAAAAGCTCAAGGGATGAGAATCGAACACGATGGAAGCATTTTATAATGTGAAAATTATTCGTATGTTCATGAAATAGATGTACGCAAGATCTTCATTTCCAATGAGGGGAACGAAAGTCGGAGATTCTCAAGTCCTAAAATATATTTACAAGAAAATGGGAATTTCTTTTCGAGCAGCTTTTGTAACCTCTGAAGAATATTTGAACGTCCAAAAATTACAGATTTTTCTCGTCCAACATAGACTGGTTTTTCCAGACATTCATGCAGGCGTTGAAAACTTACACGATTTTCTTCAATGAGGTTCGCAAAATTTCACGCATCGTGGGGTAAAAATTTCCAGCAGTACCAGGAAAAGCGTGCTCGATCTCCACGAGGCAATTTGCAGTTCACGTGAATTTCCAAATTAAGTGCACTCGCTCACAAGAATCTTTGATATTTCTTTTTCGTCACGAGCAAACAATTTTTGCTTATGCTGCCGAGGAGCCCCTGCGCAGTATACGCTGTTGCCGAATGATCTTGCTTCCAAAGGAAATGCTATTTGAGCTCTCAAAATATTAAATGAATCGTTGATATCTCGTATCAACGTTGAGAATCGTACGTTGATATCTCCCTTGGGCAAAGCTTGAGTAAGAAAATGTGCGTAAAAAATCTTTTCCTTTCGTAGATTTTATTTTATGTAGAATATTTTGTTCCAATGTGGAATTTACTTACTTTAATAAATAACTTAAGCATATGCTTACTTCATATTTTTACATGTATGTATATGTACGCATTTTTGCCTTGATTCGTAAATCTATATATTTACTTCATGTAAAACTGCATGTATCCGAACTCTATGACATATTTTCAAAGGAAAAGAAATCTATCAGTGTATTGAAGAATATATGAACCGCTCTAACAATGAGAAAATATTCCATTTAGTTCGTATCTGTTGAGTGAATGAGGCGTCGCAGCGCTATAACCACAGCTGCGTCGCAGTCCTGGTGCAATAAATCGGCTTGTAAGTATCATTTGTGTGGAATAAAATGATGTCAAACAGTTCACAAGTGTGAGACCAAGTTCCTAAAGGCGTGGTAATTTTAATAAAATATAAGAGTGAGCGGCACCGTCTGGAAGACATGCGCTCGATATTCTGAATTCTTCACTCAGTTAGCGTGGTGGTCAAAATATATCAAGTCGTAAAAATGCAAATGCAATGAGCCTACTTTTAAACAAGTTATTTCATTGATCATGTTCAATTTCTGTAGTACAGTAAGAATAAAAATTTACTTTCAATTCTTGGTTTGACACTAACACTAGTAATAGAATTTTTATTTAGTTCGATACTCAAATGTTTATAACTTGGAAATCAACATGCACGAACATAAAACGGCGAGCCAAATGTGTACTCTAAGGTATTCACTCTTTGCATTTACAGATCACTGAATTAGTTTCGTACATAATTAACTCATAATTAAATACTTTTTTAATTTCATACATATTTCTCAAACATAATCCGCTGTTTGACTTACCCTCGTACTCCATCGTCCTTCAAAAACATACGTGAGATAAAACGTGCAAAAGTTGAAATGGTATCATTTGAATACAATTTAAAACAACGTGAAACAATTTGATAGAATTTGTTACCAAAAGTGCTCTATCATTAAAAGATATTACAGAAATTCTCCCAAGAAAACTACTCAAAGAATCACTCGTATAAAAACACTCCTGAGCAACAAGGAAGCACAATAAAGAGGCGAGCTGCGTCCCTTCGGAAATATTGCCGCTCGACCCATCAGTTCTTCCTCTGATTCCGAGTGATACTTTTTGAACATTCGATAGCGTAATTAACTCTCCAAGTTTCCGCGAACGACTAATGGAATGTTATGGGGGGAGGTGGTCCAGTCCCTATGATGGAAGGAATGTTTTTGATTAGTGATTTTAATTACAATACGTTTCTTGGCAGAGGGCGTATTAGCTGGTTCATACTCGCGCAGAATTTTTAGAGTTCGCAAAAGGAGCTAAAATGAATAAATCGAGATCAACAATGACGATATATCCCCAAAATTGAGCCCCTGTGGAATTTTACAAATCCAGACAGTACATCCCTTTCTGTCTCCATTTTAATGCAAGATTTTCCCAAATTCTTACCCCGTATTAGGACTTACGCAGCTTTGAAGCTGTAAATGAGGCCACAGAAGATCAACACCTCATCAAACAGTGAAACTTTCTTTCGAGGAGGCTTGGCCAGGATTCTGCCGCACAAATTCCTCTCTGCAAGGCCTAGAAAAGAGGATGGAATATAAGCTAGTTTCAGACTCGTAATAGCAGAAATATGAGGGGAAATTTCAAACAAAGTGCCTAGTATGCGAGTGATGCAGATATTACTGACTCGATGTTAGCAAACTGAAGCAGACTTGGCTTCTGAGCAGATATTAAAACGTAAGATTTTGTTTATTTCTGGCGTGTTGACCTGACACAGCGGAGCAAAATTGCGTGTTTTCTCAGAGTCAGGAATTCTTCGTTTTCAATCGCAGTGTCCGACTGCAGAAGTGGACACTGCGGCTTTAAAACTGCTACCCTTCGATAGTCTCATGCTCTGCTGGTGCTCTAGAATTACTTGTACTGTAATTCCATTTGCGTGAGACTCCTACGATTTTCAAAACATCGCTGATGTACTCCAAAGTGCACCACCTGCCGACGGTGCATTGCGACTTGAGTAAATCACCGACTTACTCTCAACTTTGCTCTGCTTACTTCAGCCAAGCGAGTCTTGGGTACACTTTTTTTTGTGCTTGGCATGAATTTATACGCATGTTAAAGGTAAAGTAATGGAGCTCGACGTCGTTATGAGAAAGAGACGCTTCGAATAAAACTGTCCGCATAACCTTCAACAGGCTCGAACTAAGCACAATTTCACCTGTGATAAAGTTTGATTACTTGCTCTTTAAACTCAGCACAACAAATGCCAGTAGTAAAAAAAAGAGAGAATTGAGTGGATCTCGGTTATCCGAATCGATAAACCAATCGTTCACTTGGCGCAATAATTGACTCAGTGGTTCATTAATATTAACTCATTAAGGGAAATAAATTTATACACCTTCCTTCTCACTCTGTACCCGAACAATTTGAACATTTCAGCCCATTTACTTTTATAAACAAATCATAAATGATTGCTTCATTCTGGGCGTTGATTGCCGACTTAATTACTGGAATGGCAAAGTCCGCCGAGTGGCCACCCTCGGCAGCAACTTTGAACTGCATTTATCGAGCTATCAGCTCGTCGCCAGCGCAGTGCTACACGCGAAAGCTTTTAATGGCAAGCGCTGGAGTGTTCCAGGTGCAAATGGGGATGAATGAGAGAGGGCTGCGAGTGGACGATGACTCCCTCTGGAGCTCGGGTTAACTCAGCAGCCTCCATTCGCCCGCAGTCTCGAGATTTCGCTACTTGCGGGCGCTTCATTTAAATGACTTCGTTGGTGATGGTGACGGTGTGAATTACTTTTTGCTTGGTCTGTAATCCCGATTGCATAGAAAGAAGTGCTGTGCTCCCTCGCAAATTTGAGTTATGGTCGGCAAAATCCTGTTATTAGTTTTTGTTTCACAAGCAAAGTTAAGGTGAGAAAGATGTTGATCCGAATCACGACTGTTCAAAAATAAAACTGCGTGTACTAGCGATGAAACTGCGGGTCAATAGCAGGAAATTTCATTATTACGAAAATAACATAAGTAAACTTTTCAATAAAAATTCAAAATTCCAATGCCTGCAGCTTAAGTACTGTATTGTAATCATAACCAAGATTGTCCAGCAACGAACAGCAGAAAATCTCGTCCTGTTTTACATCTCGGTCTCATTCTCCACAATATCGGGAGCTTGAATTCCTTAATGATTACACGGTGTGTACTCTTCCTGAAGCATGCGAATGATCCAAAAACATTTTAATTCTTTTTATGACAAAATGAGCAGCCACAGTCCCTCAGCACTTTGACTGCGATGCTGATTTTTCAAAGGATGAAGTGGGCCACACGTAGGTGGAATCCCAGTCAAAGTGTTAGAAATAAATATGAAAAGTAGTGAGAAGGATATCATGATGAAGGAATATAGGATAAAAGGCTTCTCAAAATAACAAAAGAGGCATACAATTGTCACCTTTATTTCCTGAATTTTATATTGCTACTAAGAATTGAAGCTTGCGTTTTGTGAAATATTCATTTCGAAAAATAGCTTTATCTGTATTTTCAATTTTCTCTAATTTTGGCATGATTTGAACTCCAGGAAAAAAATACATTTGATAGCAATGAATTTAAGGTTTGCTCAGACGTCTGTGCCAAGTGGAAATACTTTAGAAGCAAACGAGAGAACAGACATACGCGAACGTGTGTCCTAGAAAGAAAAGTATTTTACCCATTCCTCCAGCCGGAGTTGTTGTATTGTGTTCGTATTCGACAATATCTATCCGCACTGGCTGCAACTTAAGACATTTATTAAATGCAAATAAGTAAGTACCCGTAAAGAAAGCTCAGAAAATCGTGCAAATTTCTGTCACTAAAACTTAGGTTATCAGGTGTTTTCATGTATGCCACAGTTTCTCACAGTTTTCATGTTTCTCACACATGTACGTGAGAGTATGCCACAAACCAGACTCAATCGTGTCACTGAATGGAGGCGGCTCTCTGATGAACTTCATTTTTTGGTACCTCTGTTGAGGGAACTATTTCCCAATTACGATGCAAGTATAGAACTGCATCCAATGCGCGAAGGATTGCGCGAGCATCCAATTTGTCCCTCTGCCAAACTCCCCGCGGGGGCAGCAAATCAGGTCGGCTGGTGCCGCAGCGCAAAATATCCGAAGCAAATTTTTACCATCCATCACCAAGCCGAGCTGCTCCGACACCCAGATCACGGAATCCCAAGTTTATACCGTGTCTCATGAGCAAAAAGCTCCGACGAGTAGCCAATATCAACGAGGGAGACAATATTTACAAACTAGACTCTCTTCTTTCCTACTTTTTCCCCAAAACTTTGTTTTCTTTTGGTGGGAAAATATTCTCCCCGGTGTTTATTTTAGGAAGAAGGTTCGCACAGCAACTTCAGGCTGGGTGTCGGTTACGGGTTGAACATCAAGAAAAGGTTTAACCCGTGAATTTGTTAATGCAAAGCACCCAAGTGGTGGTAGTCCCTCGAAATACGAAAATCGAAAACCTAAAATTTGAATTCTGTGTTGTTCCCTGTTGATCTTAAAATTCTGCGTACTTCAGAGTAGGCTTAAAGTAGGTCCTAAGTAGGTTCTAAGTAGGTTCTAAATAGGGTCTAAGTAGGTTCTAAGTTGGTTCTAAGTAGGGTCTAAGTAGGCTCTAAATAGATTCAGAGTAGATTCTAATTAGATTATAAGTAGGTTCTAAGTAGTTTTTAAGCAGGCTCTAAGTAGGTTCTGGGTAGGTTCAAGCTACTTGCATAAGTGGTGGGTGTAGGTTTTGGTCGCAAGGGCTTGGAAAAAATGCTATGCATGCTTCTCACGAGAATTAAGTACGGTTTTTGCCTTGATTCCTCCCTGAATTCATGTAACGTCATCATTCTGGTCAGTTTTACCTACGCAGATGTACTCTAAGGTATATTTCTGCAGCGAAAAGGCTACGTAATAACGCGTTATTGCAATGATACACTAACACTGTGCGTACTGGTGAACGGCTGCAAGATGGGGCAGCAACGACGAACGTATTGGGCTGAGAGGAAGTTTTTTTCTTTTAATCGGTAATTAAGTTTGACTCTTCATCATACAAACCAGAATATGCGCAAATTACGTACATGAGTCGCTCGGAATCGTAAATGAGTTTGTATTGCCGTATCAGGCAATCAAAAAAGGCGAAATTTTCCTTCCTTTTTGCCTCACCCTTTACCTGCGAGCTCGCAACCGACGCTATGCTCAGTTCAATCATGCTAATTCTACTGGCTCGTCGCCCCTCTTTTCAGCCGAAGCCACGGTCTTGGAAGCGTCCTTGGAATCTAAGGTCGTTCGAAAAATATTCGAATTCATTTTGCTGCTGCTCCCTTTTCCAAGACGTGTCGAGACGTTCGACATCTGTCGAGACCTTGCGATTTATTGAGCAAAAGCACAAGAAGTTCTGTAGCGAAGATTTCCTGAAGAATTCGATGAAAACACTTTTGGCCAACCAGAGATTTAAAGTCGCTTCCTTCTGTCACTTGGTTATGTGACTGGATTCTGTAAGATTTAAAGTTTCTCTGTTCGTAACAAGCGAAATTTTCCTTCGTGGTCGTATCTGAAAATTGAATTCCCATCATTCATTTTCAAGGAAAGAGATTCTTCATCTTCATAATGTAGCCAGTCGAATTATTTTTGCTCATGGTGAAATTTCACAAAGTTTTCTAAGTAACTATCCAAGTTCACATTTGTTTTCTTCAAATAGTGACACTTTATGATTTGAGAATTGATTCAAGTCTGTCAAACTGCGATTCTAAAACTGTGTGAATTCTAAAGTAGAAAACAGGTTGAAATTCAGGTGGACACTTATCCAAACATAGTTCTTTATGAAGGATGTTAAGATATTTTATGGTTTTATGCATTATAGTTAGTTTTTTCCTTTTCTCGATGGGTAACTTGTCGTTCTAGATGGTCTGACGAAATATTTTATTGGTTTATGAATATTGGTTTATTGGCTGGCCAATCTAAGCGCCTGGCGTATCGTGAATAACTAGCATGCAAATTCATGACAGTGCCAGTTCAGTGCACCCGACAGTTATAATCCTGAAAATATAGTGAAAGCAACATGCCTTTCATCATTCAGATATTGTACAAATACCAAAACTTGGATATCTAATATCTCAATAGAGCATCCTGGTTTAGTTTGACGGATGCCTTAACTAAACGACCCACTTCTGGGCAATTGAATCAGCCCCAAAGCGTGACAAACGCTCCTCCTCCTTGTATCGCCCCTTGCACACAGGCTTCGCTGAAGGCTTCTGAGTCTTCGATAAGCACGACGGCGAGTACCACCAATATAGAGACAGAATCGTGATTCATCTGACCACAAGACATTTCTCCACTCTTTTACAGTGGAATGTGCGTGCGCTTTGCCACAGTTAATATGAGTGATCTTGTTTGCAGGAGTTAACATCGGCCGTTTAACAGTTACTCTGCTCCATATATCTAATGCATGGAGTACCCTACGAAGATTTTGTCCAGAAACTACGGGAAAAGAGCCATCATTGACTTTTCTGATTTGTTTTATTTTTGATGCAAAGAAATTTTGGTCAACAATTCGGTACACAAAGAGATGGTCCGTAACGGTTAGAATTTTCTTTCGGCCTCAATTTTGCCTTAAATTGTCATATGTACCTCAGCGTTTTCATTGTTCAGACTCACATAGAAGGGCGGCATGAAACACCAGCGAATTCCTCTGCTTCTTTCACTGGGGGCCCCATAGCCCGACCAAATTCAATAGTCTCTTCTTGTGTTAATCCGGTACGTCTTACTTTCTCCCCATCGTCGTGTAGCAAGTAAGAAACAAGTTTATACTTCGCCAGCTCTGAATGATGACTGATGCCTGCTCAGTACCTATATATCACCTAAATTTCTGTCCCAGCTTCGAAAACCGATTCACGAACGCTGTAAACAACTGGAGCTTGCAAAACAATATGTGTCTAATTTTCTGTCCGGGAAGCTTTTTTCCAGTGAACTCTTTCGCCCACGATTTCCGTGAGCTAAAAAATATTATTTTTCCAATTTTCATTTTCTATCTCATCACGTACTGATTATAAGTAGATGTACATTCGAAAAAAAATTGTTTTTTATATGCATTCCTTATTTGAAAACAGTATGTCTACTTCCTGGTTAGTTTTATTAATTTTTGCGTCGTCTTTTTGGGTTATGTCCTGGCCGAGAAATGTTCAATACTCGTGGCAAAAAATTTGTCCTTGTTGAGTGGGTGGGAGTAGTGTCTTTCTAAGCCATCCAAAGCTATACTCGAACTATACCGGTACGATTGAATTTGCATTTACGGCGTACTTCTTATGAATATTCACGTTCGTTAATCTTTTATAACTGTTATTATTTTGATAAAAACTTGTCGCTACGTTAGCATGAACGATGCGTTTATTGTTTCAACTTTATAGATATGTTAAATGTAGGCTTTGCCCTATATCAATTAGGCCGCAGTACTTTGAAGGCTCTGAAATTTGTTATCATTGCTATCAATTCCACAAAGTTTCTTTACACGATGCGTCCGAGTTTCGTTTTAGTCTCCACTGAGTTAAAATTGAGGTTAGCTCATTACTTGATTTTTTTGCGTGTGTAAATGTGTGTGATTGCGAGTAACACAGTGTATGCATGTATGTGTGTGTTTGTAGGATGCGTGTGACACAGCGTATTTATATAGTTTGTGTGGTGTGTGTGTAATGTGGTGTAAGTGTGGTGTGTGTGTGTAACGTGGTGTAAGTGGGGTGTGTGTGTGTAGTGTATTGTAAGTGTGGTGTGTGTGTGTAGTGTAGTGTATGTGTGGTGTGTGTGTGATGTAATGGACGTGTGGTGTGTATGCGTGGTCTGGTGTATGTATTGTGTGTGTGTAGTGTGTGGTGTGTGTGGGTTATGTGTGTGGTGCGTAATATATGTGTGAACGTGGTGTGTACGGTGTACGAGTGTGTGTGTGCTCGCAGTCCAAAACTCAAAATTAGCACACTGAGGGCCTAGGCTTTTTTAACTAGAAGCGCCACTTAAGCTATCGTGCCTCCTGCTCAGATTTTTTCTTTGTTCATCGGGCAAAATTCCCGGGCAGGGTCGAGGTCTGAAGTCATTGCAGAACTTGGTGCTTCGAAGTCGAGGCACGTCCGCGCAAGCGCCACCAGTCTCTTCTGTTTAAACAAGACCCAAAACTGCCGCTAAAAACTAGCTGTAAGCCAAGTTTCAATTTCTTAAGAAAATAGCGCTCGGTAAGAATTGAAAAGTACGTGAGAAGTAGCTTGGAGTTCGTTTCTTTTTAGAGAGAATGGTCGTTATAAACATGGAAAAATTTCTCTCGGAATAAATTAAGTTATTCGTTACCGTTTTTACCCCGGAAAGATGTTCAAACTCGCGCGAATTGGACTGGAACAAGATCGCTTGCGTTTCCGCACGATTATTACGTTCGTTTACTGGAAGTCACGGACGAATATTTGCCGGAAAAAAGTGGCGTGCTACTGAATGTGTCGCATCATATTGCGCTGGACTAACATGAGCTAGCGATTCCGAATGAAGGAATTAGAACTCGTCACCTCCGGTGCACTTGAACGTTAGTTTTATTCGTTATAATTTCGTTGAACGAGCATCCGCGTTCTCTTCAAATATTTTCAAAAATGAGAACGATAGAAAAATAGATCGGGTGGGCGGAAGGCTGGGAGGCTAAATTCGAGCCGTGGTTTCTTCAGTATTTCACCTCACCCTCGTTGCCGACGCAAAGTTCTGATTAGCCCACAAATTAAATTTTCGAGGAACTTTCTATACTTAGACAAAAAGTTAGATGACTCAGTGAAGAAGCTTCGTCTAAATGTAGATGATGAAATGAGCGTCCCATTGCGTAAAGCTAATGATGATTCGTGCTTCTGCGAAGTTGAAGGTGATGGGTAAGGATGTTAATATGCATTTACAAGTGCACAGCATCGTATTTTACAATTATTGTCTCATATTGTTTAACCAAAGAGAAGAGCGCTGTACGAGTGGGCTGGGTCATCTCAGCGCGTCGAAAAATTCAAGAGCAAAGTAGACGATGTCAGAATCTAGGGCATTCGTGCTCGAAATTGGCTGCTAGGAAAGCAAGCCAATCTCATGAGAGAGAAATGCAAGTAGAAAAGAGACCAACAGGTTTTTTAATTAACCACTCACCTAGATTCTTATCCTACAACTGGGGATGGTTGTTTTGCGTAGTATGGCTAAAGTTCATGCTTCGGGGCTCTAATTCTTCTTATGTACGCTGACTAGCAGTAAAAAGTACAGTATGAATTGTCCTTGAAAGACAAGCAATGCTGAAGCGATCAACTGTGAAGGGTGCAGAGGACGTTTTGATTAACGTTTCGTCGAGTCCCTGCTTCCTAATAATGGCTTCTTCTCTTACTTCTGTCCAAGAGCACTCGATGCAAAAAGTTTCATTTTCCACTAAAGAACGCAACAGAGAGCTCAACTGAAAACTAAGTTTGCTTTGTTTTCAATTTCATGCGGTGCACCTTTTTTCTTTAACTTCACCAGTCGCTCTCAAGCGCCAAGAAACAGCCGTCCCAGATGGTTAAAGTTCAAAACTTGAGATGTAAGTTTTTGGATTGTATTTTCCGGATATTGGTCAACTAAAGCATTCAACTGATCATATCTGATATCCGATTGTAGTCGTCGCTTGGGCTTCTTAGAGTTTCAAGATTTTAATCTCCTGGATATTCTATAAAGGCTTCTTTGTACGGGGAGGCCCAATAGTAAAGTACCCTCACTAATATCAGTAGCACTGATACGCTAACAAATGTTTAAGACACGATTACCTTACCCTTATACCATTCTGTATTATTCTGATTGTAATAAAGCTGGGACCAAACACCGACTTTATAATTCAAAATACTTCTCTGGCAGAATGACCTAATATGTATGCGCAAAAGATTTCTTGATATTGACTAAAGGCAAAGATTTTCACTAGGCTGATTAGAATCAACATTATATTATGAAATGCAAGGTGTCTCGTTAAATACATAAGTTCAACAAATTTTTTTTGTGCGTAACTTTTCCTAACTTATTATAACGGGAATTTCATTGAACACATTAAATTTGTGGAGAATTTTATACACCGAGTAATATTTTATAAATAAATAGCCAAGTATTAACGCTTGTTTGGTTGGTTGATTGGCCCATCTGTCCGTCCGCCGTCCGTCATCCGTCTTCGCATCGCGCTCTTCTGGACTTAAATAGAAGAAACTAACCGGGTCCGTACTCCTAGACTAATCGCGAGACTTTCAGATAAGGCAGTCCGTATCAGTGATACTGAAAATCACTTAATTTCATGACCGAGTTACCGGTAATAAAAGGGCATCTTAAGAATTTAACATCATTTGATCCGCCATTTCTTGGCGGGTGGCTTCTGTTAGTGGAATAGAAAGTGGCAACCGGAAAGATCCGAGGGGTCGGTTCTTAGTCTCCACCCAAATCCTACACCGTCCGACAGCGAGATCACTATCTCGTGATTACATCACACCGCTCCGCACCCTCTAAGCGTTGCTTGTCGCCCAGACTGAGGCTGAGTTCATAACATTTTTTCTCCTGATACACACTGTATAATTGTGCCTTCGCATGACGCAACAAACGCAGTCACCCTACAAAATCTAGTTTCATTTTGACTAACATACAACAAAAGGAATAAATCTGTACTGAGTGTTAGGGAGAAAAAGGTACAAAATTTCACACGTACCAGAATGTGGCAAACAAGAAGCTTTAGTGAAACAGTGAAACTTTGCGAAAAAAATGAGTTATTAGCTGCTTAATGTTTGAGAGGAGAAAATTTGAAAACGAAATTACTAATAATTTATTTACACATTTACATCGCAGAAATTGTTATTGAAATACAAGGAAGCTGAACAAGCAGAATACAGGGACACCAAGTAACATTTGTCGCAATGATCATTATTGAGGTGCGTATAACAACATAATTATGTTACATAAACAGTGTTTACATCCGTTTGTGTAATTTTGCAAAAAGGTACGTAATATACATAAATGTTTAATTACATGCAACGAAAAAAATTGAATAGAATGTAGAGAAGAAGGGGAAAAGAAATACATACAGTAATAAATTATTATTCAACAATGAAGTAGAAGAAGAAGAAAACACTTTAGAACCTCCTAGTGTTCTGCTGCTCTTTCAGCAAAAATGGAACTTGGATTACGTTAGTATTAATATATGTGTGAAACAGTATTTCTTGGAAAGATTCAGAATTAGGAACATGGCAAGTTTTTTGTTCCCAGAGTATATCATGAGCTCAGTATACGTCTTCTGTCTGCTCAGTATACGAATTACAGCTCGCTCCAATGAAGCGCGTCGTTTCCATTCATATTTCAGGAATAAGCATTAAAGAAATTGGAATCCCTCAATGAGTTCACACACAATAATCTATTTATAAATGTTATCCGTAGTTGGACAGCTTACAAGAAGCCATTGCATGATGGTTGCCTTGAACACTGTACACCTCTCATGGCAAGCCAGCGGGCTCTTGGCAACCCGAAAACATTTAATTGGATCCGATATTCTGGCTGTTGTGCTTGTAAACATTCCTAATGGTCCAAATTAGGGTCCAGTAAAACTTGTTCTATTGGACTGAAGCCATGCCTGCTGGGTGCTGAACATTCTAATGGGAGCCATGTGAGCCTGTGGCGAGCGCGTCTATGGGAGCCATGTGCGTCTGTGGCGTGCGCGTCCATGGGAGCCATGTGCGTCTGTGCCAGACTTGCGGCACAGTGTGTGCTTCTTTTATTAAGTACCTCCGTAAATGTGCTGCTGCCAGCTTGAATTTTCTAAGTAGTTCAAAAATTCTCAACGAAAAAAGTTGCTCCTGTTTTTCAGGAAAATCTGGAAAAAAATCTGTCAGATAAGTATTTTGCAAGATTTCTTCGTGTATTCCTTTTCCAAACTTGAGTATACAGTATACTTGAACCTGTACCTGAATGTTACCGAGTCTGGGAACCATCCAGAACTCATTCTCCGTATATAAGTTAAATTTTCTCTCAAATTGAAATTTAAGAAAATACTCGGAAAAATTTGATTCAACGTATGACAATATCTTGCTATAAGTATGAAGTATGAAGCGCGTATGTTTTCTCAAGAGCCTATAGATGTTGCGTACAGTATATGTAACGTTTCATTACCCAACAATGTTAAAGTTTTTACTGACGAATTGTTTCCAATATTTACCTTCCGTCGGATACCCAAGATCTATTTCGATCACGGTAGTAGATAAAGACTGATATTATTCGTTTTTTTATTCTATAAGTACATTGATAACTTTAAAATACCATTCTTGCAGATAATATCCATTGTTTTACTTCTTTATACCTTCCATGTCGATAAAGCCACACAATCGTTTATACGACCCACATTCTTAGAATGAGCCTGCCTTTTAACGTTCATTATTCTTGTACTCCTTAGTTGTATCATCTTATGTCCTCGTCCAATCAGGGAGCTTAAAAGTGATTGCTGATACCCGGCGGTATCCAATCAGCTGGTCTCCGATACGGGCAGCGATTAACACGAGTTAAATTGAGGGTGCTAGCCTAAGTTTCCGTATTGTTGTCGTGCATTTACTCTATAGCATTGTCTTCGAACGAGCCTGATCCCTGTGCATTACTAAAATTTTACACTGAATGTATAAGAAGGAAGATGGGGATCTGAATAACTCATCGAGTGGACGAAGGATTCGTACTCCGTCCGACCAAAATATTTGTGCTACACCATTCATTTATCTCTTTCTACTCCGACGCTGCCGGTGAGAGTGTGTGAAGTTGTCCGTTATATTTCTTTTTATTTCCAATCTCCTCGAACCTACCCCGAACGTAGGCACGTTTAGTCCAATTAAGGTGAAACAAATAATGCGAATTCAAGGGAGAAAAATCGTACAAAGACGCGAGAAGTCTTCAAAATACGTTTAATGCGAGTGTATGCAATTCAAAATTACGTCTGATCTTTTGAACAGACTTTGTGTCCTGCTCGACCTATCTCGAAGTTACGTCAAAATGATATCTGTTAAGCTGCTAAATTCACCAGAACTATTGGAAAAGAAATGTTTGATCGATTGAGCTCACCTGTAACTGCCAGACTGAATAGAACTTTGGCAGAAAAAGCGTAGAAAATAGAACTAACATACAGTGAGCTCTAAAACAATAATTACGACAATCAGGGACTCCAAAATATTTCTGATTTCATTCATTCATTGGAGAAATTTTCATTTATATTTTCTACCCGGAATGCTGTTGCTACAGTAATAGATTTGATGTCACTTCATGTACGTATACATGTGCCCAACATTTACTCGTGCTTTCTAAGTGAGTTTATTATCATTTTTATCATTACCACTGATATTATTCTAATCACTCAACTTTAACTGTCTCACAGATGATTATAGAGCAGCTGCATGTAAATGACGTCATCAGTTGCTGTGCTGAGTGAGGGGAAGGT
>VOMN01095265.1:0-45953 GCA_014899125.1 Orchestia grillus
GACTGATGTGGGGGTGCTGGTGTTGCTCCTGATGTTGTGACTGATGTGGGGGTGCTGGTGTTCCGTCTGATGTTGTGACTGATGTGAGGGTGCTGGTGGTGATGTTACATCTGATGGTGTAACTGATGTGGTGGTGCTTGTGGTAATGTTGCGTCTGATGTTGTGACTGATATGGGGGTGCTGGTGGTGATGTCACATCTGATGTTGTAACTGATGTGGTTGTGCTGGTGGTGATGTTGCATCTGATGTTGTAAGTGATGTGGTGATGCCGGTGGTAATGTTGCATCTGATGTTGTAACTGATATGATTGTATTCCTTTTTGCTGTTGGCTTTTGCTACTGGCTGCTGCTGTTGCCTGTTGGTGCTGCTGCTATTCCGTGGCTATGCATGTACAAAAGCAATGCCAAAGTTCTGGTCCTAGAATTGCATATCAGGATAGTGTACGAAAATAGGTTTTGAATCAAAGCCGTTAATCGAGACTGCTGAAGTTTTTAAGCAAATTAAATTTACTTAAGAGTCGCTATCTTGGCAACGATTCACATCACATTTCTAAGCTATTTCGAGAGAAATGAAGCTGAGGGAGTGTTTTTAGCAGCAACGTTTCCGAACCGGGCACAGTCAAAATGAATGGAAGATAGGAAACGAAAGTTTTGCCTCGGGCCTGGGCTCATGTACCTGATTTCTGTACAAATTTAATTTTTACGTTATTGTATACCTGCCAGTCTACTAATAATTTTCCAATGGATCATAATGAATCTTAATGTCTGTTTTTTTCCTACTTTTTTTCGAAATGTAATATTGACATAATTATCGTGGAAAAGAGTATAAACGCATTGACTTTTGAAAAGAAAAGATGGAAAGACGAAAGGAAACACGTAATAGGCCCAATCGCAATGGTGTCCTTCGCTCACTTTCTTGTTCGCAAAGAGAAATGAGCTCATGTGTGTGCAGCCGTCGCACCTCCGAGTGCGACCGCCATGATGTTTTGCTTAGTAAATGAGAGCCTAATTTAGCAGTACTGAGGGAGGACTTTTACTGACACTACTCAGCTGATGAACCGAGTCTCCATAGCACGCCTCTGTGTCCTCACTACATATTTAATGAACTGCCCCCTGCAGCCCACCAGCCTCTTTCCTTTTCTCTGGACAGACCAACCTCTTGATGTTCTTCTTTTTGTGCCTTCCTTATTTTGTCCGGGGAAATTTCTGGGAGCGTGGCTGCTCTTGCTCGCTAGATTTTGCGTAGAATGAATTTTATGAAAGGAATTGTGTTTTTTTTCTGTGGGGTAAAATTAAATAGTCGCTGGAGTTTAATTTTCAGTGCGGAAATGACATATTTTGCCGTGTATCTCCTTGATAAACTGTTAAACAGCCAATGAACTCTCGCATTAATCCCTTCATTCCTACATTACTAGATTCTTAGTCTATCTCGGACGGGCAAAATTTGTGCTCGGCTTCTGCGAAAGACTTAAATTTAAAACGCTCATGGTTCGTCTACCTGCACCTTACCTTTCAGAGTTGGCTCATACCAAGTTCATCCTCTTGCATTCTACAAGAACTGCAAATTGATCCGTTTAGTTAACTTTGCGGTATCGTCAATTAATGCACACTTCAGAAAACATTTCCTATAAAAAAAATTTACAGCACACAAACCGTCTTTACCAGTGCAACAGAAAATTTTCTGTTGTCCTTCTTGCTGCTCGTATGACCGAACATCTACTCGTTGCCTCGCTGGCATGCGCCTTCAGTTGGGACCGTCAGGCTTCTGTTAACTTTTCTCCTCACGATTTCAATGGTAATTTTCATCGCTTGTGAGAGTAATAGGCAACTTCTTCCAGCTCAAAAGAACTCATTTGGTGAATTCAAAATAATTTTTTCTCGTGTGCATCACATGGATTCATCTCTTGGCTACCTGTGCGCACGTAAAGGCTGAAACTCGCAATATCTGCTGGACATTTGTTTCCTTCTTCGCGACCGTTCTAACTTACAAAAAAGCGCCATCTGCTTGTGCTATCTGCCAAGCGCTCTGTACTCAGCAGTAATATATTTATGTACCTAGAAGGTATTCATACCTCTGCGCTGTTCCTTCAATCACCAAGAAGATATTCATGCCTCTACTCATGAACTTTCATTTGCAGAAAAATACCTTCAAAAGTGTGTCTCAGCTTCTGGCCCTCCAGTGATCGTACACTGTCAGATCACAGCTGTGACCAACTGCTGGGTGTGCGTATGTTTACTGTTTAAGTCTTGAAAAGCATGTGCATACGTATATTACATATAGTAACATACTAAGATGACTCGCACTTTTTTATCGTTCATAATGAAGAACTTACGCGAATACGCTACGGGATACGGGATGTTTGCAGTCGAGGCCATCGAGTTGCCCTAACACTGTTCGCCAAGTTGGTTTCTCACAACTCAAGTAAACTCGCGTCTTCGAAATTCGCGATTGATTTTAGCTACTCTCGTGAAATACTACACGTACACGAATGTGGAACACATACATTCCTTACCCAGCTATGTAACAGCATACTTCAGTTAATTAAAATCACACTTGATGTACGTTGAAATTACTAGAAATTGGACGTAACGAGCGAGTCGTTCAGTAAGGCTGAAGCGGCGTTGTTGAGCCTCTCATGCGTCTGGACACCCACGGGACCCATTGCATTATAGGAGCTCGGCAGGTCTTTGGACGGGCGAGATTCTTAATGCAAAGGAAGGTAGACACGCCCCGTAAAGGAAGCTTTAGCTCATGGCTCGCTTAAGAAGAGGATACTCCCGAGCCTGGAGTAACGCCCAGCGCTCCATCTCAGCGGCGCAGATCTCATCAGCGATAGCGACTGCGCCGCCAAACTTGACTGATAAATCTGAGCAAAATAAAGCGTGACGGGGACCTCGCCCTCCCCCTCACTGGCTCTGAGTCGGGCTCTCCCTCGACTCACATGATTTAGAGTGACGTGGACGGTGTGGCTTGAGTGATGGGCTGTTGCTGGAGTGATGTACATTGACTGTATTGGTGGATTGGTGTAGATGATGGTGCTAGAGTGGATACTGGTGCTGGAATGATATGGATGGTGGTGCCTGGGGTGATGTGGATGGTGGGGGTGGGCGTTATGTAAATGTGGTCCTGGAATGAAGTGGATAGTGGTGCTGAAGTGGTATGAATGGGGGTACTGAAGTGATGTGGATGGTACATGGTGCTGGAGTAATGTGGATTGTGGTGCTGTGGTGATGGGGGTTGTGGTGCTGTGGTGATGGGGATTGAAGTTCTGGAGTGATGAAGATGATGGTGGGAGGGTGGTGTGAATGATGGTGCTGGAGAGATGTGAATAGTGGTGCTAAAATGGTGTGGATGGTGGTACTGAAGTGATTAATATTTATGACTTTTTGTGCTCTCTTACATGTGTACGAGTATGTCGCATATAAAAAAATTAAACTTGAACCCTGAGTATGGCTCATCACGACAACTACTTTTCGGATGACATGAAAGCTCGAATACTTCAGAAATGCAGCGTCATTTTCAGTGCCAGGGACGTGCCACCAGCTCTGGGGGAGGACAACACCGAACTGGGTGGAAATTTGAACTGCAATAATGGGCGTTAGAGGGCTAAAAAGAATTGTCTTCCAGTACGTTGTACTATATTCTAATTCGATAATGCAAACCGCATCTATTTCAGTTAGTGAATAATTAATGCTTGCTCAAAAATAAGTTAAAGAACCCAACGTTTGCTGCGTAGCTTTTTACTGGGAAAATAATAATTGCAGATGAACAACATACAGGATGAAAATTTTCGTTGGCATCAATTATGTTTGTAATTATCGATTCCCTCTTTTTATACTCCTCACCCTCTTCCGTGGAAGCATCGGTACCAAACTGCTCCATCTTGCCTATTCTATCTGGCCAGTTGCAGCAGTACGGTAACAAAAGAGTAAAGGAGCTTTCAGTTCGCAGAGTAACACTGCACCGAAAAATGCAAGTAGGCACTTGTGTCTCCCACACGTGTGAAGAATTCTGCTACTGATATATGCGATAGGTTGGGGGACTTTCTGGTCCCGTTTCTCGAGCATGTAACGGGATACGCTTGCCATTCTGTCATATATGGCCACTCCATCACGGTACACCTGCCACGCCGTCACGTCTCGCCTCTCCATCACTGTGTTCCTGCCACTCCTTCACATCTTGCTACTTCATCACTGTGTTCCTGCCACTCCTTCACATCTTGCTACTTCATCTCTGTGTTCCTGCCCCTCCTTCACATCTTGCTACTTCATCTCTGTGTTCCTGCCCCTCCTTCACATNTCCATCTCTGTGTTCCTGCCACTCCTTCACATCTTGCTACTTCAACACTGTGTTCCTGCCACTCCTTCACTTCTTGCTACTTCATCTCTGTGTTCTTGCCACTTCGTCACGTATTACCATTCAATCAAAGTGCACGCGTCATTCCACTCCGTCATACATTACCACTCCATCATGGTGCACGCGTCACTCCATCATGGTGCACGCGCCACTCCGTCGCACGTTTCTGCCCCTCCCATTTCACAACATCCCACAATACTTCAAAGAGAAAGTTTTGTGCGAGTTCTGTTCTAGCGCAGAAATGCATTCATTGAGTCGCCTATTTTACACCATATCCTTTTTGATGCACATTTTTTCTATCAGATATTCCAGCGCTGAAGTTTTACAGGGAGGTTTTTAGAGCAGACGTGCAGTGTTTGCGCCTGTCGCCGGTCTGGCCGAGCCTCGCGCTCATTACGCCGCATTCACTGAAGGCTCCGGTGCTAATTTCCAAAATGGATGGCGCTCAAACGTTTTTTTTATAAATGTTTTTTGGCAAGTATTCGGGTGGGGAATGCTTCACGGACCTGACAAGTTTGCAAATTTATTTTTATAATTGAACTTTTCGAGAGCCTAGTAAAGGAATATTTTATGTTAGTGGTGAATCATTCGGGCCTAATCTTAGGTTCCGTAATAATTATTCAATGCCGAGTGCTCTATTCTAGCCTCACGTAGGCGACACGATGGTAAGTTCATCGGCTGTTTGTGGGGCACAATTTTCACGAAACTTGCTTTTGTCAGCAAATAGAGTTCCCTGAACTCATAAATGAAAACTTCTACTTGTTTGAAGCGCGAGCTCTGCAGTTCGCAGACTGATGTTCGATACATGATAGCTTGACACAGGATGCATTACTGCTCCATGGCATGATACATGAGAGTTTGACACACAATACATATGTACTCCTTGGCAGATGTACTCCTTGGCTTGACATGGCTACTCCACGGCATGATACGTGGGAGTTTGATACATGACTGCTCCATGACAGAAACCATGTGCCAATCACACATTGAAAACACTAAGCATCCGACAGCACAACACTCGCTTACTATATTGTTTCCAGTAAAATATTTGAAGAGAGCTAATGCCATTTTGGACCTTCGACAGAAATATTACGGACAAAGAAAATGATTTTTTGAATTTGTTGATCAAATACATAAGACCTCATGATGTATTCATAATCAATGATCCGTCTAGGACATAATATTGCCCAGGGTGAGGGACATTATATAGCACCACCCAGGTAACTTCCTGTACACACCGTACGTCTCAACGAAGTAGTTATTGTAGAGTTGCCAAATAATGTGCTCGCTTGAGCGTTTCGTGAGCGTTCTTAACGCTTTAAGAACCCTGAAAATATCAAATTTCCCTCGACGGCCATCAAGAAACACTCGTAAATTTTTATAATAAATAGGGCTTTGATCCTTGATAACTCAAAATAAGCTCCTCGAGCAATGAATTAGTCGGCTATTGTTTTTGGAGTCCCGGTTATTTGCCGAGTTCATTAATCGATTTTCAAAGCTGTGACCGAAGTTTGAGTTATATGCAAGTCCTGAACAGGCATCAGTCTCCATTCAGATCTGGTAAGGTATAGACTTGCTTCTTCGTTGGTCCACAACTATGGAACCAGAGCAAGACGTCTCGGAGTGGCAAAAAGAGGTTATTGCGTTTTTTCGGGTCAATTGGGACACAAAGTGAAGGAAGTAGCGGAATTCGTTGGTGTTTTATGCCACCCTGTTATGCGGGTCTACCTAAAATTGGAACAATCAGGTACGCACGGCAATTCAAAGCTAAAGTATGGTCAAAAGAAAATTTTAACAGACAAGGACAACCGCTGTGTAGCCCAAATTGTTGACCGGAGCTGCTTTCCTTCAAGGATTGAGCAACCGTGAAACGTCAGTGATCACCCTCCTCCTGCTGTTTCTGAACGAACTCTTTACATGGAACTTCATGCAATAGATATAAGGAGCAAAGTGACTCTTGAATGGTCGCTATTAAATCCGGTTCACAAGACGACTCGTATAAATTGGGCAAAAGCCCATGCTCATTGGACTGTAGAGGAGTGTAGAAGTGCCATGTTGTCAGATGAATTATGATTCTGTCTCTATATCAATGATGTCTGCCGTTGTGTTCATTTAAGACCTCATGAACCCTTCAAGGAAGCCTCTGCGCAAGGGGCGATACGTGAGGATGGGGGTCTGCCATGATCTGGGGTTGTTTCAACTACACAGAAGTGGGTTCTTTACGAGTATTTGAGGTATCCGTCAAACTGAACTAGCGTGGCTACATTGAGCTGCTCGATAACCATGTTTTCCCATTTATACAAGATGTAAATGAAAAAGAGCATATTCCTTTGTCTATCTTCCACGATGACAACTTCCGGGTGCAACGGGTTAGAACTGTGTTTAATTGGCATGACAGCCATTCAGGATATGTCAGGCATTTAGGATGGCCAGCTAAGTCCACAGACATGAACTCAAAAAAAAATTGTGGGACCGCCCAGAACAGCAAGTTAGACGTCTAGAAGATCGTCTACGTACTGTGGCCGCACTACAATATCAGTTGATGCAAGAGGGGTTTAAAATCGACCAAGTGTACATTAGGACACTTGTAAACTCCTTACCGCGCAGTATTTATTCTCACCATTATATGAGCTCGTGAAGGTTCGACCGAATATTAGCAGGAGGTGACTAATTTTTTGCCAGGGGATTTTATATTCTTGTGTTCAGAATTCGGTTCTGCGCATAACCTTCAGTAAATATAATAAATTTATTTCGCTAAATACATTTAAGATTGCCTTTTTAGTTTGCTTTCGTACAAGTAGTCCTTGGTATATGTATGTGTGCCGCACTTGTTCTATGTATAATTTGATTCGCGTGGAAAGCTTTTAGTTTCAGGCATTCGAAATATGTGCTCATGATTCCAAAGCATACTCTCCGACTACCTGGGACTAAAAATTTTAGAACAGACGCCATATTGTGTAAATAACACGTATTACATACGTACATCGAAGACTGTCTGTAAAACTCGGCACGAGATATCACGGTCTGGGAGGTGGGCTACTCCATGCCCTCACAGTGGACACCTGCCCTGGTACGATGACTAGCTCTAACCAACTACACCTCAATCGTAGTTTTCACCTCAATTTTTGAAGTAAACTATCAAGCAGTTCACACGGTATTCACTTGCGCTTGGAAGAGGCTATACGTTTTCATCCAATAAACAGAAATAAAATTATCTATCATCTTCATGCCAATTTTGGATCAAATACGATGCGTGTACTCGAAAATAAAGACAAAATTGGGACTCCAAATTTCTTTATTGTAGGATCAACTTTTTCACCCAACTTTATACGTGAACTTGAGCTTTGACGTGTCTACCTTCCTTGACGAGATCAATGGGAACTTGGATCCATCAAAAGCAGCTGCTGCCCACACAGGGACTCCGGCTGCTTTCTGATTGCAGAAAAGGATTCGACTGCCTTGCGACCAGTATCCTGTATCACGGGAAGAACGCTTATACAAAAGAAACAAATTAGTTCTGATTGTTCGTAATGGTTTCTCTTAGTAAAATTTTCTCGATATAACAAATATATAGTCTGCGTCTGTTCATCGATATCCGTCAATGTTTTTGTCTTTTTCGATTTATCTCTTTCGGAAAGTATTTTTGATACTCACCTAATACGAGCAAAATTATTTTCTAGGTGAGTAACATTTTTTCACCTTTTGCCTATTTTCTCTCAATAGTTGATTGATGTACTGTGTTGAGTGTAAAGAAAAGGAAGAGTAACTATATTTTCTCGTGGTAAGTTGCACTTTAATTCAGACCAACACATCGTATATGTAAATGTATGTAATTATATTGAGCGCACCCAATGCGGGGCGTGGGGCAGTAAAGAGTTGAGCGCTGCTCGGACTGCGTCTTAAATGCAGTTAGCATAGCTAAGCATTTTATGAATTGTGAATTTGAAAATATGAAGCTCTAAAGCAGTTTTCCTTATGCACTAACAGGGCGTTCCCTCCAATGCATTCATCAGATCTTCCTTAGGTCCTCTGGTCAGAGTGCATCGCAACTCCAGTTGAAGGTGTACTAGGTGTATCATAGTGTGAAGAATATTTTCACTGACTCTGACGTAAAAGTTGGTGTAAAGATTTTGACGTCATTTGTCATAAGCTGTTCTTCATTGTCTTGTCAAAGAATTAAGTCACACGTTCAAGCTCAGTTTCTTGTTGAAAAAATTATTCGAGCAAAAATAATGTGTTTCCTGTCATCATAAATTGGAGATTCATAAGCTCTAAACGCTCACTCATGAGCGAATTACCATAAGCGGAAGAAAAAACGTCTGCAATAAAAGACTGGATTCGGCTGGCAAACCTGTTAGTAAAGGACTGGAGTTAGTGAAAATACTCCGAGTAAAAGACTGGAGTTAGTAAAAATTTCAAGTAAAGAACTGGAATGACTAAGCAAAAGTCTAACAAAGGACGGGAATGGGTAAATGAAAGTCTCCAAGAATGGATTGGAATGAGTAAATAAAAGTCCAACATAGGACTGGAGTCAGTAAACAGAAGTCCAATAAAGACTGGAATGAGTAAGCAAAAGTCCAACAAAGAACTTGAGTAAGAAAATATTCATGGGAGCTACAACACAATTCAGTCTGCAACCACATCTTGCGGCCACGTCGCTGCATTTCTATCGGCAACTAAGAAAAAACGAATGTTGGGAAATGAGTTCTTAGCCTGAAATGTGGCCATTGCTGAGAACTGAATATTATTTGTACAGCAAGTTAGCACAGACGTAGAAATTGAACTGTATAACTTTATATACACCGTATATTGTTGAATGGATAATTATACGTATACGTAGTGCATTCTCTGATGATGAAACGACGGTAGAACTTTCTACCCGATCCCACTTCGCCAAAGGATGGTGGCCCGTTTATATCAGACAGCATTTGGCGCTCTACCGTGCGTTGCACTTATGAAGGGATACAGAATTTTTTTACTATGATCATTTGTAGTATTTCTGTCGGCTTGCAGGTGGTTGCATACGACTACACTATACATGAATGTGGTGTATCTGTACATGGCAAATCTACAAGCATATTTTGAAGCAAAGTTCGTCGATCCGTCGCTGAGAATCCGGTTATTCACTTGAAATGTCGGAAATATGTTGCAGTTAGCATTGGTATCTTGGAGAGACAAATACGTGAATTTGTGAGACGAAGAAAATTTTGGCACGTACCCTGCATTGGGTGCTATTGCGTGGAGGACAACGGCACAAGAAGGCGAGCGATTCTGCGTATAGATGCGTCTCATGACAACGCATTTGAAAATGTCTCCCATGAATAACATGCAGCTTTGCGAAATTGGGATGCATCAAATACTTCCACCGATAGTCGCAATCAGTGGACCAATCACTGTGTCCATGAAGGTATACAACTAATTTTACGAGCTATAATCAGAGAAAAAAATTCTACTTGGCTAATGTGTACTGCTGAACGTCAACCAAAGACAATCTTAGCGTATGCCAAACTGCATGAAGCTCCAGCTTCCCTCTCGAATGCTCCTTGCTGTCGTGCTGTTGAGATGCATGACGTAAATGTTGGCCAGCAGCCACGTCAATTAATTAAATTAATTTTCTCCCTCGGTGTCTCATCTCGAGCTGGAGAACTTCGCCTCTCTCTGAGCCGCGAGACAGCAAATTTTACTTTTATTTTGTACGACCGATGATGTGGCAGCTCTCATTGGCGGGCCAGACCCACCGCAAATTATGATGAAGCTTTACAAGGAAGACAACCTCATTGTGGAAAGAGGTATAAACACATAAAGCAAGTTGTAATTTTGATCCATATCAGTTTCTTACGCTACAGTTTTTCCAATTCGCTCAACGACAGTTCATGCAAAACCGTTAAAAATTTTGTGCTAAAATATTATGGATCAAAGTTGTGCGCTTCTACCTTCAAAATTAAAGGCCAATAACTGTCCTTAAGAAATTACGAATTAATTTCTACACAGATGAATTACGGACACGTGAATCCATGGAATGAATTAACTCATCAGAAATATACCGGGGTATCAACGCCTTCCCTTGTTGTTCATTCCAAATCAATTGTTCTCATAGATCAATTTCTGGGGAGCCTCATTCTCAGTATGAGGAGAAGAACCAACTATATGATGAATGTATTCTATTGCAAGGGTTTCGGAATACTTACATTCCATCGTCAAGCTGAAAAGATAAAAATGAAATAATGCAAGACTGAAAAGCAACAGTACTAAGATATAAGTATGAAAATAACCTTATCAAGTATCAAAACCTACTACCTAAAAAATGCTGTTTAAAACGTTAGAGCTAAAAGTAACCTCACAGAACTCAAGTCGTTATCGAGTTCGGATTAGCTGGTAAAATGGAACATGAAGACAATCCCCACGAAAACTTGTTACTTTGGGCCGGTCAGGGTGACAGGAGGAAGACAAAACTTTCTTAAATTGGAAATTTTTGTCTGCCTCCTATCACCCTGGCAGTCCCAATGCAACAAGTTTTGATGATCTGGTTAGTCATGTTACAAATCAGATCAACAAAACTTTCTTAAATAGAAAATTTTTCGGTCTCCTCTCACCCTGACGGTCGCAAAGCAGCAAGTTTTCATAGGGCTTCCCTTCATGGGCTATTTTGACAGCGAGATGCGAAATGAATTTTTAATATTAGTCCAACAGCATTTTACTTGAAATTATCTCAAGGTGTTTTGTAAGAACAGTTTTAAAATTAGATCGTTTTTAAGCCGGCTAGAAAAATTAGATGCTAGCCTGATTAGCTGTTGTGTGCATTCTTATGTGTGATTGCTGCTAGCATTCGTACGTGGGGAGCACTTATGTGTGATTGCTGCTAGCATTCGTACGTGGGGAGCGCTTTCCTTCAACCATTCATACGCCACAACCAACACTCAGGCACGTCTCGTAAAGCTAGACGCCCATATTCCTCCCCCAACGCCTAGCAACTAAGGACTGTTGTGCCAGGTTAATTCATCCTTTTAAACTGCCTAATTTTTCGATTATATGCAAGGCTCAAAACTAACTGGACTTGTATATTTTAGAATCTCTTTTTTTTTTACTGACAAAGAATAACTCAGTATCGACCAGAGTTCTGTGACATTACTTTTAACTCTAACTTTTTACGCTGAAAATTATGCTGGTAATAGGTTTTGATGCTAGATGAGGTTATTTTTATACTCATATCTTAGTACTCTCGCTTTTCACCGTTTACATCATTTATTTTTTATGTATTCAGCACTGATGATGAAATGTAAATGTTCCGAAACGTTTTCAATCAAATACATTGATATCGTTGGTTCTTTTTTTCATACATTCCAAATCTACGATCAAGGTACCGAGTTACTCCCAATTCTAATTTTCTCTATCAAAGGAATGCAGTTATGTGTTTGCCAGGATTCATAGAAACTTTAGAGATGAAATTTTGATATCTTACTGTTTCATTTATTTTTATTCTGTTTTACTAAGGTTCCGCTGATTATATCAGGCTGTATTGACTATTTAGACGCGAGACGTATCTAATTAATATTTTCAAAGTAATATCAATCCAATTTCGAATTAGATAATTCTGGGAAACAGACATGGCATGCAAATGTTGCTGAATTATTTGCTTCTTATGGTCAATGTTCAAGGTATTCAAGAAACGAATGTTTTCCTCTAGTGCTGACCATGTCTTAATGAAAGTTATTCTGTTTTTTGATAGGGAAGGGATGTTCAGTTTAACACCAAGATGGTAATTCTCAAAGCTTAGGATTTCGCAAATTCTAATTACAAACAATGCAACACAATTTAAAAAGTTCTTTGACTGAATAACCAAAACATTGTCATCAATAAAACAAAACATTGTCATCAAACAAGGTACAGAAAGTTCTTTGTTGCCTTCTAACAAATCATTACTTAATTTTGAGAAAGTAACACGGTCTCTCTTAATAAATTCTTCAAGTTCATCCAGTTCTATATTTCTATGAGAACTTGAAGTCCGTTTTGTAGGCCGAACAGGTGCAAGAACTTTGGGTTTTTGACTTGCAGATATATTTCGCCATACAGTAGGAGGATTCTTGGGTCGGAAACTCCCGTTCACGCTGACAGTTTTAAAATCAGCTGGCCAGTGAAGCTGGCATACAACAGTATCGTTTGTTACACGTAAGTTTGCATTTGGAATTGCAGAAATCCACCGATGCTTTTCATTTTCATCTTTTGGAAAGCGAAACACTGAAATTTTCTCATCTTTCTCGGAAATATTTTTAGAATCGTAATTAGTTTTGCATCCGAAAACACAGCACTTCCTACCCATGATTAGAGTAACACTACACTTGCAAAAACTTTTCAGATTCACGACAAGCCCTCTACGGTAAAGATATAATATTATAAATTAGTGGAACATGGTACACAAATTGAACAAACTGAAGTACAAGCAATTGTTGTCTTCAGATATAATTATATTAAATGAATGCAATAAATGTAACACTAAATAATATACCTACTAAAAAAACAAGCACGATTACATAAACTGAAACATCATCCGCCATGACCGGCATCACACGGCGTTTTTGAACTTCGTTTGCAAAGAGTACAATCAATGCGTATTGAAGTCAAAAATACCAAAACACGACCAAAAATTCCGATAGTTTCAACCACATGCTTCACATAAAAACAATTAATTGCGGTCACCAAGGAGCGGATGCGGGAGCGATACTTTTCATGACGGAAGCATTATTTATACTGACACTTCTGTCAATCTGCCCTAGCGGCGTTTCGTCGGACCGATGATCAGCCTCTGCATTCTCGACACCGACGCACGATGGCTTGGCCTGTATAGAGTACGCCATGCTTAGAGCTCAATATGCCACGACGTTTGTTTTGAATGACCCCTTATAAGTTTGTTAGTGTGTTACAGTAACGTTCAGGATTAATTTCACTCCAAGAAATCCACTAGAAGAGTTCCCTTCTTGACCCCGAAGACAAAACTCTGAGGACTTGTGAGGGAGGCGTAGACGCCTCCCTCGACCGTTTCTAGAGCGTCTTGGCGTTTCTTTTTGGGCGCGGATGATGATATTTTCCTACCGCCTTTTTTGTTGTTGTTGAACACGTTGATATTTATCTTCCAGAGTGGGGACATTAATTACTGTTTTTTTTAACGTGTGCCACACGTGGTCACAACATATTAAAACTTTAAAATTAAAAAAGTATGAGCTCAATTTTCCTGAAATTCATTGTGAATGTAAACATGCACAGTACTTTAAGTTTTAGCAAATTTTCAAGTGACTAGAAAATATACAGTATAAGTTATGGAACTTTTTATATTTAAGGCTATCCAAAATAGAGTAGCAGGAACAAAAATATACATGAAAATTTTAAAATATCCTGCTCTTTTATAGTTGAGAGTATAAGATAGACAAGATAACGATCACTGAGAATCACTGCAGCGTTGATAACTGCGGCAAAATGTTGGAGAGTAGATACAGCTATGAAATCAACAATAGTAAATTCACCAAAGAAAAAGTGTTTAATTGTACAAATTGCTAAAGAAATTATTCGTTCTTAAAGGGCTGTGAGCCGAATTATGAAACTTTATACAAAAACTTGTAGGCTAACTAGCACAAGGAAGCCGGGTAGACCCAGGAAAACTACAGCAAGAGAGAAAGAAAAGAAAAGGGAAATAAAAATAATTTATTCCGAAATAAGTCATATACAAAGTATACACCTTTTGGTTTTTCAATTAGTAAAATCACAGCCTTAAAAATTAAAACATGAAAGTCTCGATGGAACTTTTATTTGTGATTTGTAAGACTATAATCTAAAAATTACGTGTGGAAGTCTCATTGAAGCTTCGGATCGTGATTCTCAATTCGTTCCTAAGCACGAAAAGTGAAGCGTAAGCCCGAAACATCGTGTGATGTTTGTGCATATCTATAATAATTACAAAGCAAAGATGGCTTATTGTAACCTAGATTCTTTTATACATGAGATAGCCTGGAAAAATAACAAAATTCGAACCTACTCCGGATTTTTCAAAATGACAAGATGAAACTGTAAAAATCGTTGATTCCGAAATCAGTCACATACAAGTATGGATCCCATCGGTTTCACTATCAATCAAAAAAGATTTCTTTGACAGAGAGAGGACAATGTTATACAACGCCTAGCATTCATAGACCGTTTTCTAACTGCGGCTAAAATTTTTTGGGTAATTGAAGAAGAGGTGACTGTTTTACGACACACTCTGTTCAGAATATTGCATGAATTAGGCCTTTATGCTAGATCCCCTCGGAAAAAGTCACTGATCGGTAAAAAGAACCAGGCCCTAAGATCGGCATTCACATACTAACACCTCATTTTTTTCAACTAGACGGAAGAAAGCTGGAACAATGTATTTCTCATCGCTGAATTTAAATTTAACGTACATGGAAGTAATGGTAAACAAAGGAGAATTGAAGAAAGTTTGAAATCTACCTGTTTACTATAATTTTTATTCAAGAATTTCTTCTAGTTAATATTTCATTTTTCGTGCTAAGCATAAAATTATGAATCACAATTCGATGTTTTAACGTGACTTTCACCCGTAATTTTAGGGCTGTGAATCAATCAAAAGTTCCTTTGCAACTTTCATATATTAATGTTAAGGCTGTAATATTAAACGTGACTCCCACCCGTAATTTTACGGTTGTAGTCACTGATCACGATCAGAAATGTCACTTGACTTTTACATTTCAATTTTAAGGCTGTAATTTTACTGATTGAAAACCCGGTGTCCCATGCTCTGTATGTGAATGAGATCGGAATAAAAGATTTTCTTTCTTCTTTCCTTAAGGAAGACTTAAGTTTGCAGCGTGATGGTATTTGATATGAAATCCGAGCAGAGCACGTCACCTCTTGTACGCTTAAACGGTAAAGTTGATTCCTCTGTTTGCAAGAATGTGTTGGAAAATGCTTTTGTACAAGTGCTGTAAAATTCAGGAATTGAAAATCCTGTATCATGCAGGATAATGCGTCCTTCTATAAATCGAAGTCCGTTCTGAATTATTCAGAGGAACGAGGGATAGAGGGATATTTATTGACTGACCTCCTCAGAGTCCGCGCATGAATCCCACAGAAAACTTATGGGAGACTCAGCGGAAATGTCATGACGAGAGATCCAGCAGATGAAGATTTAAAGTTGAAATTACACGGAGAATGGACGAAGATTACAGTTGATGAGTGGCTGGATTTGGTGAAATCGTGAGAGTATAGATGCGCAGTAGTAGATGAAAACAAAGGTCGCGATATTAAATATTGTAAATAACCTTCTGTATTCTGTTTTGCTTCCGTTTTTATTTAAAAAACTAATTTCGTGTCTTAATTATGGACCCCCGTGGTTAAAAAATGCTTCATTAGCTCTATTGTAATATACGCGGTAACCTGAAAATTTGCTAAAAATTTGAGTACTCTACATGCTTACATTCATTAAAATTTAAAAAAATTTGAACTCATGTATTTTTAATTGTACAGTTATATATTTGCTCCCTAATTTCAGATGGGACTGTACGCATATGAAGGCAATGCAGAGAAATTTTCTACAGGCTGAAGTTAGTTTGCTGTGAATGCCGGAGAAGGTTATATGATATTTTATGCAGTCATAGGAGTATCTTAGCATTTGCTTGGTCCAATCGTTGCTAGGTAAGGTGGGATCACAAGCAAAGCAAGGATTGCCTAATTTTTTAGGAGAAATCGCAAGGAATGCCTCATTATTTTTGGAGATCGTGTAATCTGTGTAATGAGTTCAAATTATGTTTTCGATTACTGTAATAATGAGGATGAATTTATAATGAAATGTTACTAATTCATGGCTAATTTCACCCTTTCAAAAAGGATTTAAAATTTCAATTTCTTAATGAACCTAGTAACTTTGGAACGAACGCTTACCAACGTTCGTGCGCTGCTTCTTCGACTTGAAATTTCGCTGACTTATTTTTTAAACGTTGTTTGAATTTTGTTTTGTATTTGCTGAAGTTGAAGCTGTTCATCAACATAGACTAACAGAAAAGAAAGTCAAACAAGCAAAACATTCCATCAATGTATTTAATATCGAACGCATAGGACACAGAAGTGAGTTCATTGTCAGAAGTTGAAAGCCTCCAATAATACTTGCTTGTGTCATCAAATACTACGAATATAAAAGTACAAAATTAAGCTCTAGATGTAACCCTATTCATGAGTGAATTGATGCCTCATAAATTGAAAAAATAATTAATTTTTCAGATTTTATTGTTTTATACTGCGTGATGATCAGCGTCTGCGGGTTCAGATTTGTTTAATTAGAAAACCCCGAAAAAACTGTATTGTACTAAATTTTAAAAACTCAAGCTTGTTTGCGTATGAAGCATCAATGTTTGCTCAATTAACTAAGGGGTTGACTTCAATTTACTGAATCTGAATTAAAGAACAGGAAGAAGGAATAAGCAATATTAAAGTAAACATATTGCACAGAAGTCCGCCTTCTACCTACATCAAGCTTAATATCACAAACTGCTAGTGTTAATAGTAACGGTAGTTTCTTACTTAACTCATGGCCTTACGTCTATACTGGCATTGACATGAAGAGTAAATTTAGTTCATGAGCGTAGGTTAGATCACATCAAACATTTATTAACGTTAAGACACACACATTCGAACGGGACATACAACTTTCTCTAACGATTCCACGGGCGTTGCTTAGTGTGCGAATACTTTCTCTATTCAGGTTGAGTATACAGTCTTGGGGCAATGTTGAAATATTATTAAAGTTCTGCATAAATAAAATTAAATAGCCGACTATTTTTAGGCGGTGTCTTTTAGAAAAATCTACTCGTATAAGTACGAGTAAATACGTACAAGGATACAGTATTGATAGAGAAAATACGGTCGAACACGGTGTCTGTTCATGTTTGGGAGTTAAAAATGTTAATTCTCTGCGATTCTGTTCGCTCTTCCTAGAACTCTGCAATGTGTGCTTGGAAGCAATTCAGGTAGTTAATTTTCATTCAAAATACTAGAGAGCTCTCTTTACGTACAAAGAGTTAGGAAAGCAACCGAGGACAGAGCCTACGTTATACATGGTTTAAGATTAGAAATTTGTCTAAAAAACCTTCCAATTATCCTTCAGTGCATGTTTCGTGTTCGTAGGATTAGATGACCATACCCTTCAGTTCGAAATGAGCGCCTCACAGAAATCCACTTGAATAATGTGAATGTAGGCCACCTCTGATATAAAGTATCAGTCTAAAATGAAGTACAAGTCCGGTCTTCTTGTCTAGTATTCGTGGTCATCGTCTTCCTGTTCGGTGGAATCCATGGCTACTTCTTCGTAGTCGTGTTCCAAAGCCGCCAGATCTTCGCGAGCTTCAGCAAACTCGCCTTCCTCCATGCCCTCACCGACGTACCTACGACAGGGAAACATTCCAAAACTGTAATTCTAAAATATTAAAACTTACGTGCAAACATGGAAAAAGCGCTTATTGTGCAGTAGTGGACGAAGAGAAATCATTTTTCTGCTTCATGAAGAGAGTAATTATTTATTTAACTCAATAAATACTCCACATAACCTTCGAACAACCTTGCAATAACTGAAAAACAACACTCAAATGTATATTTTAGTAAAGTAATATGATCCCACCTAATTTCATTTCTCCCCCAATAAATGAAATTCTCAAATTAAGTTTAATGAGCACGATTTAATTTAGATCTTTACTTAAGAAAGTTGAGTTTGGCTCAGCTGTAATTTAACTTTCTGAGCATTAAAACGTCTGCTGCTCTCAGACCCGAGGGCACCATACTCAAACAGTATCAATGACGCCAAATTCTTTCGAGTATCACTGCACGAAAGCAAACCATTTTTAATGAATATGTTTACTTCTCAGTAAGAATGGAAAACTTTATCCGACTTGCATTTTCATTCGTCCTGTGCTAATTAAGAGACTTAGTTCTAAAATGACAACACAGTTCACTACTTCCCCTTGACGCTTTCATCTGGAGTGTGACCCAAAGTCATGTATGTAAACAGTACTACTGTCTTCTCTAGGGAAAGTAAAAAAAGATATATCATTTTGCACTACATATTTTCGCCAGTAGTTGAATACCTGTTAAGGATATTTAAGTAGAACTAAACACAGCAATTATCGTGATGGCATTTGTATTTTATTTTACAGGTTGTCTTTCACTCTCGTCTCTTGCTCTGGCACCTGAGAATGAAACTAAGCTGTAGTATAGATCATGTCATGTATGAGTTACTTATGAATTCATATGTAGAAAATTATAACTCTCCATTGTTATTTCAAGAAATTCATGTATGTCTTTTAGCTTTTTTGTGACCAAGAGAGCGCCTAAGTAGAAACCGTTATCAACTGTGTTAACAGTTGATAACGACAGTTGATTTAATGAGCTAAACTTATAAACGCTCCCTAAAATGATAAAATCGTAAAAGCGCTCAAACATAGCACAGTTGAATAATAAAGTTCAACGACTCGAGAGCGGGAGAAATGAGATATATTGCAATTGGAAATTAATATTCTACCGTAGGAAAATACACAGTTTGTCTATCGCCACGGTTCTCGGTTGGATGGTTTCTTATTTCCTCATTTCCTCATATCAGTATTTCATAACAAAATATTATTTTAAGCCTCGTTGTCATAAGTGGGATATTGAATATTAAATTCCAAACGAATATTATCTAAATAAATTAAATGTTTTACTTTATAGAATACGAAATGACCATACTTTGGCTAACATAATTTTGTTCAGAATAGTTTATTTAAAGGGAAACGATGAGGTGCATTTATTAATCATTACGTGTGTAACTACAACTATCATTCATTTAAAAATATATAAAGTAAGTCCCGTCATTTTCAACGGGTCGCCACTGGTTCTACTATAATACATAGTCCAGCCTTCACATCCACGAGGCAGGGGGCAGGAACTGTGATAGAATTAATTTTGAAAGGTTCTAATCATCAGAAGACGAAGATGAATGTAGTCTTGTTTTGAAAGTCTAAATGTCAACCCAATATTTTGCTTCGACGAAAAATGTCTGTTTTTATTTCTCATTATTTCAAGATTGATGAGCTGAAGTCCCATTTTTTCTAAACTTGAACACTGGTAATACTGCGAAAAAATAATGAGTTTTTTTATCCCCATATTTAGTTGCTAAACAGATAACGATTGAAGGCCCAGGATCGTCATTTCAGCGTCGCAGGTCAATAACGTTAATGGAAACAATTGCATTCCTTTCAACCTCATTATTGACTGACCAGTGGACGAAGGCGCGCTTGCTGTACATGAGGTCAAACTTGTGGTTGAGGCGGGCCCAGGCTTCCGCAATGGCGGTCGTGTTGGAGATCATGCACACAGCGCGCTGGGTGGGCGCCATATCTCCACCGGGGATAACCGTTGGGGCTTGGTAGTTGATGCCCACCTGAGAAGGGTGAATAGTTTTTAGGATTGCTTCCTATAAAGTATCTTACTTCATCCTATTATTGATCAAATTTATCATGGTCTTTTAACTGTAATTATGGTATGAACATCGACAAAACTTGAAAAATGACTAATAAAATTTTGTACCCATTTTTGTTTTGTTTTTCCATTTATGTATTTCTTGGGATAATTAAGAAATGGCATATTTATCACTCGCTATTTAAAAAAAATAATACAGCATGGTATCAATGATTTTGTTCCATTGTCCGAACGACTAATGCTTTGAAACAAGCAAACAATAGCACAAATCAACGAGCGCTTAGTTAATTCTACTGAGTGACTAAACCATATTTAGGTACCACAGCTTACTAATAAAGTCAATATTTTGGAAGAAAAGCATTTAAAAATAAATCCCACGATACCTATACTGCGCACGTACGTTTTAAAAGTTTTATTCTCCACATTAATTCAAAAGTTCTCAGGCTTCCACCATTCACGAAAGCGAACTGTGGCGACGAGAATCATGATGATGAAGGAAAATTCGATAGCTATATTTGCATTTTACCTGAAATCAAAGACTGCAGAAGAAGGAAAAGGAAGCCTAATGGGTGAGTGATAGAGTGACACATCATAGTACTCCATTAATTAAATGTATCTAAAGAAAGGATGGTTACGCATATCAGGGAGCCCTTAATAATATTGGGTAAGTAATATCATCAGATTCTTCTGGAAATTATCTACTAACATAATTTCAAGGATTAGGATAACTAATAAAGGATTTAGGAAGGTGTGCAAACTAAGCAAACACCAACCTTGAAGCCCGTGGGACACCAGTCTACAAACTGGATCTGGCGCTTGGTTTTGATGGTAGCGATGGCGGCGTTGACATCCTTGGGGACGACGTCCCCGCGGTACAGCAGGCAGCAAGCCATGTACTTTCCTGAAGAAGGCACAAGAATTGATTATTTACTGAAGTATTTCTACAAGAATATATTGTGTTTTTCACATCGGAAGCACGCAGCAATTGAGAAAAAAAATTACTTTAAAGGTTTGCAAGGTAACAACAATCTTTAGACAATTTTAAATTCTATCCATTACATGATTATTAACATTTTTAGTAATAGTTATATTAACAATTGTGAAAATAAATAAAATCATCAAAAGCTATATTGGAGTCAATTCTATATTTCCCGAGGTGCCATAAAGCCTCGGCTGGTGCTCTGAAAAATAGATGGTGATGGTAAATTGTATATTACAAAAGCAAAATTTCAAATTGATATTGAAATTTTGCAGAAAAACTTGGAATTTTCAGCAAAAAGCTCTATGATAAGCAAACTTGAAATGAATATACTGGGTCACTACTGTATACGATCGCTTTGATTCGCTAGCTGATGAATCTTGAAGAGTAAAATATCAGAAAAACTTCTGAATCAAGGTTTGGAAGCTCTATTCGTGCTATAATGTGAAATATAGAGAAAATAGAAATGCCCCGTGAATAAAAAGGTGAACAAATTCATTGTACAAACCTCGACGAGGATCACACTTGACCATCTGGTTGGCAGGCTCGAAGCAAGCGTTGGTGATTTCTGCGACGGAGAGTTGTTCGTGATACGCCTGTGCAGGGCAGGCAAAAGTGAGCAACGTGGGGCTGGGTCAAGTTACAGAGACTACAGAACGTCAAACTGCCTGTAAAATTCCATCGTGCTCCGACAGGTGCGTCAACTATGATTTTATGTTTATAGAGTTTTAGGCTCAATACATGTACAAAAAGATAACAGCATTTTCATGACCAGTATGTTTTTCAAACTTTGAAAAATCATTCTCGAGACATAAATAGATAACGAAAGTAATCAGTTCAGTTTTAAATGTATTTCACCTGAAAGCTCCGAGATTAGGCACTCGTTCAGAAAAGGCACTTGAAGATATTAAAACACCATCATCAAACAGATCACCTAGAATTTTAACAAAAGCTAAGTAAAATGGTGAGAACCAACACGAGAAAATCCAACTCATCTATTGATTAGCTAAATTAATTTAGACCGTATATACTTACAAATCCATTCGTAAAGAGATTGAATGCAGAACGCAAATGTTAAAGTAGAAAAATACGGCTAAATTATTTTTACTTTATATTAGAAACACAGGGGTGACCAATCAGTTTAGAATTATCAGTGATGGAAATGAAATGAGGTAAATTATTATTTATGAATGAGATTGAACGGCAGTGCGGGAGTAAACGAACAAAGCCTTTGAGGCCTGACTCGGACCTTCTCCACTGAGAGCACGGGAGCGTAAGTGACGAGGGGGAAGTGGATGCGAGGGTAGGGAACGAGGTTCGTCTGGAACTCCGTGAGATCCACGTTCAGGGCACCGTCGAACCTGGGAACACATCAATTTTTCATTTGCAGGTTGTAGATAAATTATCCTGAACAATTATAACCGAAAGAAGAATAAAGGCTGGACAAGAATAAGACTATACATTTTTCTACAATCATTAAGTTTCTGTTGAAAAAAGGAACACGAACTAAAAGTTCAATAGTGGAAGTAACTATATTTTCACAGTTTGCAACCTATCTTTCATTGAATACTTCCGTTGTCATTTACTCAGAATGTGATGACTGATCACTCTAAAAGTATAATTTTAATTCTTAGAAGTCTTGTAACTTTTTCATGCTGTTTATAAAAAATGTAAACTGGTTTCCCCTTCTCTTGTGGTATTGAAAATATACAAGGAGGGAGAAACTATTGTCAATGTATGAACAGGTTTAATTTTGGTTCAGTCCACATCAAAGGATCTTTCAAAGTCTGGTCAAAAGTCCGCTACAACATTCTGTTTGGGCAATCAACTGAATTATTGACAGGCGAATCAAATGTTGAACACTAATGCTGAAAATGAAATTAATTGTGGTTTACTGACGATCGAATAGATCTAAACCATCAAAACAGTGATAGATTATGTGCGTTGCGTGATTTACACAAAATTTCTTAGACAGTTCCAGAAAAAATAATGTTCTAATTCTTATTACACAACATAATTTTATCAATTTCTCCAAAAGCCGTCAGAGTGGTAATGAACCCATCAGCAAGGACGCAAACTGATTATTTTTGGAGCTCATGTGTGAAAGATGACTGCGCGCTGGACTACAAGGTGTCCACCCCGAATAATGGCATATCGATTTCAACAAACACTGCAGTAACTCAACGACGCAAATGACTTTGACTATGAGAGCCCCTCCTCGGCCTGTCATGTAGTTTGTATCAACTGTTACAAATCGCTCAGTCGAAAAGAAGGACTTACATCTACTGTGGCCTTAGGCTAGATTAACGATTATAGACTCCAAACAAAAACATACTAATCGGCTGATAATTAAGTATGGACGACACTTTAAAAACTAGCAAAGTAGAACTATCGCTGGGTAGAGCACTCAGTCTCACATATCTTGACGTATCGATGTAGAAAATATTTTTTTTTTGCCACGTTGAAGTTATGTTATAATCTTAAGCATCAGAAACTTGTTTCTGAACAACAGCGACTTGTGAATGATAAATTCCGGTTGACGGCAAATGTCACCTGAGCGAGGCAGTGATGGAGGACACAATCTGGCCGATCATGCGGTTGAGGTTCTCATAAGAGGGCCGCTCGATGCCCAGGTTCCTCCTGCAGATATCATAGATTGCCTCGTTGTCGACCATGAAGGCGCAGTCCGAGTGCTCCAGCGTCGTGTGCGTCGTTAGGATCGAGTTGTACGGCTCAACAACCGCCGTGCAGATCTGTGAAAGTGTGCAGTAACACGTACAGTTAATGATCCAAGTCAAGCTAAGCAGGACACGCCAAAAGAGTTTTTAATTTTGCAGTATAACTTATTCGAAAGTTAATTAGCTTATTATTTGAGTCTATTGGCATCTCAAGAGCAATATATAGATGGACGTATTATGGCAAATTTGCAAAGCGAGTTCTTGCCCACGTCATCCTATGAAAATTCTCATTAAAAAATAACTGACACGAGACTACAAGACCATGCGGCTAACACCAGAACAATTAGTCTTCACAGGTACCACTTTCAATGAAACTAGAAATAAAAGCACAGTATAGTTGAGGGGTTTGTAGACAATTGTGAAGAAAACTCTGCATGCAGGCAAAGGGCGAAGAGCAGGGTTACCAAATTTCAATTTTATAGCACTGTGTTGCGCTAAACAAAAGCAAAGAAATTTCAGGGTGCACCACCGAACAATACGAACGCAAAATATCTAAATGAAAATAATGGAGTTCGAAATCGGCCAAGTGGAATACGTGTCTTTCATTCATCATGCTGCAGGATTGAAAGACACTTGATCTACCACCCCTCGACAATTTTTGCCTTATCCTGCATGTATTTAAGCGTTTCAGGACTACCTCCGAGCACAGCTGAGATAGACGAAAGCTTCCATTAGAATGTCGTCTCCGTTTTTCATTTCTACCCTCATTATCGCAAGAGGCTTGGAAGAGTGCTTATCAGTTCGCCATGAACATCAGTTACTAACTGAAGATTAGTCGATCTCGTGTACGATTATTATTTCCAAACAAGCTTCTAAAACTAAGTTTAATGATCATATATTTGTACACATGCTTGTAAAATATTGAAACAATTATGTTAGAGACATTTATGGCTTTTGTAGTACTTGTAACTCGTTTCGTAACTGCAGCCTCATACGATATTCTTAATCGATCTCAAAGGAACAAAATGTTAAAATTAGTACTTAAAATGTGTTAGCTTCCTTTTTCTGTAGGAGATAGGTAAAACTGAATTTTTTTTCACTAAATTGTTTTCTAGTGATGATTACAATGTAAGTATCGTCGCCACCTTCAACAAGTTTAATTTGATTTTAAATGTCAACTTAAATATACAGTCTGTAATATTCATGCTAGCACTCTATCGGTGTACGGATTCTGGTGCAGTAGCCAGATTATTCACGTCCTCTGTTAGGCATAAAGTAAAATACTATCACTCACTTAACTGATATTTTGTGTCATACGGTTGAATCAGGGCTAGGGCTAAGAAGCTATAATCTTGTAGCTTTAAATGAGTTTCTCTAGTATAGCATATCCTAATTCAGGAAAAAAGTTAAAGGGCATACCATACCCATTACACTGAACCTACCTTATCGTTGTATTTATTAGGGTTTAACCAGCCCCCGTTGGAGTTCCTTGTCTAAGCTGCTCTGCTGATATTTTGACAACTGCTCATTCACATGTGAACAATGTACAGGAGTTTGATGTAATGAAAATTGGCTGAACACAAACCTGAGTAACTTTCAACAAACGACAACCAAAAAAGGATCTTGATGAGCAACTAAATTTCGAGGCTAACCTGAGGCGCAGGGTACACCGTGAACTGCAGCTTGCTCTTCTTGCCGTAGTCGACGGACAGGCGCTCCATGAGCAGCGAGGTGAAGCCAGAGCCCGTGCCGCCTCCGAACGAGTGGAACACCAGGAAGCCCTGAGCACAGGAATCGAACAGGATCTTATTTAGTAGCATTCTTAAATTATAACAAAACCATATATAAAACTAGATGTAAGTCGTTTGTATTTGACGTCACGCCGTCAAAAGCCGCTCCATATTTGTTTCTTAATGTTATTACTCTTAAAATGCTATATGAAAATGCTTGCCCAAATATCGTAAATTAGAAGTATAACATTTTCTCAAACTTTCACCTGAATACGTGTTCAACAGAAAAAAATATTCCGATTTGTAATTTCGAAGGTTAAGAATTATTATGCCCTTTTCAGAACACATAGTTGTGTAACATTTGTCGCAGAGAGGTAAGAGAGACATCCAATAAAAATAAAATGAATTTTAGACCTTTACATTTTCAAAATGAAATATTTCATCCAACTTCTCATTCCTAATATTAAAGCACTGCTACATATTTCAAATAGTGGTTGATCGGTCATTTTTATGATCTTCATAAATACTGTGGGTTAAGTACAGTACTCTAACACAGTATGAGCTCGCTTCTGCCTCACCTATAATAAATTCAGCTCTAAAAACCAAAATCTATGAACACCAGTGAGCAATCAATGTAATTTTTAGGAAAGAACTTTGCGACAAAGGTACAACAGCTGTGTTTCAACTACAATGATCCACACGAGTGCTACAACAATATTCAATAGACAGTTAACGAAGTATCTCTTCAACAGCAAATTGGGTTTCACCAGATGGCTAATGCAGATGTTCTGCTCTGAAGGAGCGCAAGTGCTACAGGAGTAAAATAATGTAACTTAGATACCAATGTTTGCTTGTAGCCTGTGATTACTACCTGGAGGCCCATGCAGGCGTCAACCATCTTGCGAACTTTGTCGAGCACGAGGTCGACCTGCTCCTTGCCGATGGTGTAGTGGCCCCGGGCGTAGTTGTTGGCAGCGTCCTCCTTGCCAGAGATGAGCTGCTCGGGGTGGAACAGCTGGCGGTAGGGGCCCGTGCGCACCGTGTCTGCAGTAATGCGCTTGCTATATACACCTCACATTATCATATATAATTCATGTAGAGGCTAAACGTAGTTCTTACTCAAACACTGCACAGGTTACTTCAAGATGGTACATACAGTATATATAGGAAGGTCATGTCAAATCTACTGTTGCCTAAAAATAATAGTCAAAGTTGACTTTACTTGCAACGCACGAGCAGTAGCAAAAAAAGGAAAAGTAACGTTTCCTTTAGCGAGCGAAGGACACAAAATTTAGCAATCAAATTTTCAATCAATACGTAGATTAAATTTTGCCGACATATACATTTTGATGGAAAATAAACAGGCGCATAGTTGCGCTCGATGGTTCTGCAGCTTCACAGAGAAGATCCTTGAGTGTGACTCGCTATTGTTGAAGGTTAGAGTTAGTTGCGTCTACATTTGTCCAAGTCTGTGTCAATCAAAGAAGTCCGTTATTTATTTATGAGAGCTACATTTCATGATGTTTTACGTCTGCTGAGCAAAGTTATCAAACTATCTAATAAACTAAATCTATAATATAAATAAGAGTATCGTTTTATAACTTAGAATTTGTACTTGTATTAAATGGGCAATTTATGTGCACGTCAATTGTTTCAGGTCGGTCAATTAAGAATGATCTTATCGAGAAAAGCTATTGAATTAAAAAGAGGTGTACAATGTTACACTAAATTAAACTGTTTGACTAGCACCATGATTTCATTGACTAGCATTGCCATAAGGCCAGGTAATTGTAAGCCAAGGTCTGTTTGGAGGTACGCCACGGTTTGCTTATCAGTGAATTCATGTTCTTATAGATCTGATAAATATATACACATGGTCATGAATTATAATCCATATTTGTTGCCGTAAGTCAGGAATATAATGAGCTCTCTCGTTCATAAATGGACATAATTTCATAACAACGTGTTCATTCGATTCTAATCCTAGTAACAAGTGTTCTGAACCGTGCGGGTGGCCGAGATTCTGTGGCGGCCCACACAGCCAGCCGCAATGACAGTTCTGACTCACTACTCCTGATGTTCAGTCTTATTATTTACAAGTACAAACCAGGCTGCAATCCTCTGAATCTCACTTTATACCAAACGCGAAGTTACAGTTGACCAAAAAGCTGAATGAAATTGGCAGTTTCAAAGAGAGCGCTAGAATGAAAACTTGAAAAAAGTAATCAAAAGAAACCGTTTCAAAATTGTAATAAATCATTTTTTTAAAGGCCGAATGCATATGACACCTACCGACGACGGTGGGCTCGAGGTCGACGTAGATGGCCCTGGGGACGTACTTGCCACGCCCCGTCTCTTGGAAGAAGGTCGTGTACATGTTCTCGTCCCCTACCAGATCGTCGCCTGCTCAAGTAACGGATTTCGTTGGTAGAAAGAATAATTGTACACAGCTTGAAGCGCATCAGAAACTTTAGGAGTGTAAAAAATGTAATGAGCGACTACAACAGTCAGAATTTAGGTAAGGATAGATACTTCGCAAATTTAGTCCAAGGATTGAAACACAAGCGCACGATCTTAATTAGGTAGACTATGACTATTTTGGCAGATACAAGGTTATGTTCGACCCCTTGGTGTCTCTATCTAGTAAAACGAAAGTAAAAGTTTTCATGTTTCTTATAATAGGTATAACCGTAACAATTTATTGCAAAAAAAGCTTCGGCAATTTGTCATGTTAATCTTATATGGAAATTAATCTAAAGCCGTGAAGTAAAGACTACATAACTGGTAAAGCTTACGGACTTCGAAATGAAGAAAATAAAGTTCACAGAATCAAATCACGTATCAAAAATACAAACGAAATTTCTCTGCTGATAAATTTTAAACCGTATCTGCTTCGCCAGAATTTTAAAACGTGAATTCTTTCACGTATTGACAAAATGACGTACATCTCACAGACTTGAAGCCATGATGTGCACGTTCCTGTCATGGTGAATTTGAACTACTTCTAATCAAATTCTTAAGTAAACCGTTTGACAAAATGATGAAGAATACAACGCTTTAAAATTTAACAGCTTAGCGATGGATTTTAAAAATATCATCATGCTCAAATACACTAAAGAACTTAAATAAATATTTCTGCTTGAGTATGATTTAATTATCTTTTGAAATCACATTAAAAAACATTCTTCATGCAAACATTTTCTAATTTCAAATTAAGCTATCCAGCATGTTTATCTTTCAGACGACCCAATCTAGATTATTTATCGTTATTTTGAACAGTCCTCTGAATCATTGGCAGCAGTCCGGTGATTACAGCTTGCCGTCCGACTCACTGATGCGGCCGTCGGGCTGGATGCCGTGCTCGAGGCAGTACAGCTCCCAACACGAGTTGCCCATCTGCACTCCGGCCTGACCGATGTGGATGCTGATGCATTCGCGCTGAAATGAAAAATAAGAACCAATTTAAGTGACAATGATGACAACAGCGAGCACATTCACAGGCCTAAATAAAACCACAGAGAAAATGTAAAAAATTCAAGAGATAGATATATGCGAAGACACATCATTTACGTTATAAATTTCTAAAAGTCCTTCAACGTAAAGGCGATGAATTGGGACTGAATAATAAATCCGTAGAACGATGGGCTTGATACTTTATACCTGCTGGGCGATTTATCCATGAGCACCAGCAGTGCAAGCGAGGAGGTCTTGCACCTAAAGTATACTTATAATCAACAACACCTCGAAAGAGACAGATCTGAAATTCCTCTCCACCAGCAATTAGTGAAAAATACTTTTTCTAACTGCTACTTTCATATTTGTCCGAGAAAACTAAGGGCGCATCAGCTTGTTTACCAATGGTTTGAAGGGGAAGTGGCTCAGATTTCTTGAATTATGTCTTTAACTTTAATTTTCATACTGTTGTTTATTATATTTATTCGTTATACTCTTTTTTTAAGATTCCTCATGATAATTATGGGTCCAATTTTGTGGTTTTAGATTATTCGTTTATTTAAAAATGCAGAATAAACTTAAGCAATCACTTGAACATTTCACGGACAATTTTCTTTAAAAAATATTATTTTAAGCGATTCGAGGAACCTCATGAATCCATACTAGTATATTATTAATCTTAATCATACAGTAGTATCAACAGCCCTTTCAATAAAGATAACCATCAAATTTTATCTCGATGAATCAGAAGCTAATACAAAAATCTGGACCCGCAAGTATATACACATGTAAACCTACAGAGTGGAATTCACGAACGGAAGCGAGATAAATTGAGATGTGAGCCAGTGGTGCCGGTCTTGGCACCCGCACCGCACGCAGAATGCAAGAAAAGTTCTCTCCTGGCGTAGGACCGGCGGGGTCCGCGAGCCGGCAAGCGCTCCTCGTGGTCACTAAAAATAGACGACAGGTGACGCCTGGTGGTGGCCATCTAGAACCTCTAGCGAACCATGTCTTTATCTTGAGGCTAATTTGCCACAATGTGTACTGTAGTGAAGGTGTAACGTTACTTCCTGTATCCTACGCTATGAAGGAAAACGTTTTCCTCACCCACTGAAACGCATATTGAGATAAAAAACTGCACAATAATTATTTCCTAAGCACTGATGACCTTAGGTTTAAGTATAAGATTTAACGAGGTTTTATCTAGATGAGGTCGTTGTTGAATTTACAAATCTGAGACAAGAAACATTCCCCAAAACGGTTTAAAATAATTTTCTTCTGAAAGAACTGGAAAATTATGAATATACCCAAGTAAAAATTAGATTTCTGTTTTGTACTGCCATAATTGTGACATTAGGAAACTTGAAGGAATTGTTTTCTTTGCCTCAGTTGCACAATTTTCTCGTCACGTGCGTGTGCATTCTGCTTGACAAGTGGTAACGCTCCTTCAATGTCTTTGGTGGACATTGAGGGAAGATAGACAATGTCTTTCCTCAATGGATCACAATCACAATGATCCTCTCGTTTATATTAAAATGGCTACTTGATTTCCTAACTTTCAACTGAAATTGGTTTCCAAAGTAGATATCTTCGCTTAATTTACATATCTGAGACAAGTAAAATTCCCCAGAACGGTTAAAAATAATTTTCTTGTGAAAGAACTGGTAAATTATGAATATACCCAAGTAAAAATTAGATTTCTGCTTTTTTTTGGTACTGCCATAATGTGACGTTATATACAACTGTACTCGTACAAACAACATGCTTAAAAATCGTAACAAATTGCATTGTGATATCTCTTTACTGCTATTGATGACTTTCACAGTAAAAAAAATTGGGTTATACTGAATGCATAAATATTTTCAAACGTTAACATATTAGGAATGGAAAAAAGGCGTGAGAAACTCATTATACTCTTAAAATTCAGATTCTACAATCAAGTCGCTGCATACGATTGATGTAAAACAGTAGTAACAGCGTAAGATTACCCTATCCAAAACTCACATCTGTATGATGTTTGCTTTAAAGTACATAAATTTTAAAAGTAGATATCTTTACCTAATAAGTGGCTTGTTTTAAAGTACATTAATTTTAAGAGTAGAAATCTTTACCTAATAAGTGGCTGAATATTACGGAGAAGAAACACAGTTTGTCCATGGTCACTACGATTGAGGTAAATAATGGCAGCTAACATATCTATTTTCGACAAACCCAACCTAAAAAGTTGCATGCGAGCGTGGCGCTGACTAACGGAGAGCCCCGCGCTTCGCTGCCAGCTCATCAATTTAAGGAATCTCATACTTAAGGTAACGTGTGTATTTCGTCGCTCTCATTAACGTCATTTTGTGGAGTATGGGACCTCTCGCGTAACCATGAGGCCTGTAAGCGAGCGTCAGCGCGAGTCTATATGGCAGGGAAATAAATTGCTAGCCCTAAAAAATATTTTTGAACAAAACACAACGTACACTAATACAATTAGAAGAGAAGAACTATCTATGAAATGAATATTTTCGAGATGTATGCAGAAAATGAAGATATTTTAAAATATGAACCAATTGGCATTAAGAGTTTCTGTCCACAAATATAGCTATAACTAGCACAAGGTGCGTGAGGAAAACACAAAGTTTGTTACCTTTGCATGCTATAACCTTGCCAGTACCTTTCGAACTACGAGTTATAATCTGTTGGCTAATATTTTCATACTGTTGATCCTTAATCATTGTTTTGTAGTCACTCACTGTTTGAGAAAGGTTATGTGCGGAAACGAACGAGTAGTTTTGTAATGAACGAAGAAGAAAAATGATTTACGCAAAGGGAGAAATAAATGCTTTTGAAATTCAAACAAAATCTCCAAAAGCCAAACCATATCAGCAAATCAAAGCATCAAATTCCTTTGATTTGCTTCTGATCCTTGAGCTAAAAGTCAGTTTTCAGTACGAAAAGAGTAAACCGTATTAAAAAAAGTTCATTTTTACGTTGAAAAATTTTCAAAGGACGAATGACTTCGATGATATACTTGTCGTAAGCACGACACTTTCTTGATGCATACATTTTATATGAAAGCATAATTCGAATTATAAAAAAAGCTGAATAATGGGATACTCAGAATATATTAATACTAGATTAACAAAAAACAGGTAGGAACTAAGTCCTTTCTGTAAAATTTTAAACTTTAATTTTCAGGCTGTAATTTTCTAACTGTAAAATCAAAAGGTATATAGTTTGTATGTGACCAGCTTTGGAATAAACTATTTTTCTTTTCTTTCTTTCTTTTTTTCTTTCTTTCTTTCCTGTGCTGCTGCAGAAAGTACGACACTGTCGCCGAGTACAACAGAGGCCTCGTGCGTACGCGCATCAGCCATCAGGGGCTCGCGCTCGAGACGTGCGTTCAAAGGGTGGACTTTGGTCTCCGACTTCGTTGTTTTCAACGACGCAAACAGTTTACCGCAACTTCTTTGTTAGGGGAAGTCCCCGTGCAGTGCAGCAGATCGCTCCTGGACTCCTATGCACATTCTATCGGACAGAAATTTGATAAACAGTTTACGTATGCTTATTCTACAGAGAGAAGCGTCAATGCATTTCAGTTTTCAACTAATAATTCAGCATTAATGTCGGTTCTGATTTAGTTTTTTGTTTTAACAGAATTAGTTTGATTGTCAATTTGTATAGTCCAACTATATAGTTGTGAAATTATTTAAGGCATTTGAATACCCGTAAATTAATTTCCGCAAATTTTTAAATACAATTTAAATTTGAGAATTTGTAGTAAAACATTATCGTAGAAAGTTGCAATTGTTCCTTGAATAATAAATAAACGGTGAATAATACCTCGTAAAATATAGAATGGATATCGTTCAGTAATTTATGTTATTCTTGGTACTTTTAAGACCTGCATGAAACAGTTGTAGTTTTTACCCTTGTCTTTGCTAGGGCCCCTAATAGTCATCCAACCAAACCTTACGAAACAAAGCCGAACAACCACAGGAATAAGTTGAGGCGAACAAACAACTCTGTAATGAATGAGGGCAAACACCTGGGATCGAACGTACTCGTACGTATTCCACAGGTTTTACCTGCTCACGTGAGTATGAGGCCGGGTTTTAAATACTGAAAACCTATGACCAGAACTTTGCACAAACCATAATATATACGATACAATCGCTGCCCTAATTTGCTCTAAATAAAACTGGTTACCAAATTTGATAACCAGTTTTATGTAATACTGGTTACCACAGTTTATGTGATACAGATATTCATCACTCCCTTTCTCTTGATCAGAGGTGCTAACCTTATGAGAAATACATTTTTTTCCACTGAACTGAAAAACTCGTTCCACAGAAATATGGTATTCAAATTTCCCCTAAGGGGTGATAAATGTTGAATAGCTCATTTGCTTCCAAAAACTGCACCACAACAAGACGCCTCGAGTTGCCTAGCTACGCAAATCACAAGCATAACCCAATTTCTTCGGATATTGGGTACGTTGCGTTCAAATTAAGGCCTAAACTGGGCTTTTAACTAAGCTGAGAAGCTGCAAAAGGAGTGTGAGAAATAGGCCCTGCCCCGGGCGGGCCTGGGATGACGTCAGAGAAGCCATACGTCGCTCTCACCAGCACCAGATCACCTCGGTTCAGCGCGACCAGCGTCTAGAGACTATAACAATTGTTAACAATTTTAAATGTAAAATCATTGAGCATTTTGCAAAAAATTTTAGTTTGAAAAGTCGAAAAAGAAAAACGTTTTAGAAGCAGTTGGAACATCATTAGGATAAACGAATTGATTAGATGCTGATAAAATATTCAAATTCAATGTATAAATTTTAAAAAGGTGAACAGGTAAGTAAATTTTCAAGTTATTACGAAAAATTATTGGTAATACGGTGGATGTTAGGTAAAGAAGTGTTCTAAAATAAAAAAAATGATCGAAGACGCTTTTTGAAACACTAATATTGATTCGTTTTTAGTTGATTTTTGTCTTCTTTTATATATTTGCCTCTTGAGCTCTGTGTACAGAATATATGATCTACCAACGTACACATTTTGAATCAGATAATTATGTTAAAGTGTAGTGTAGTGTAGCGTGTGGGAAAATATGCATTTATTCATAGAATTGCCGCACACCCATGTTTTTTATCATATATCTGCAACTCATAAGTTAATACGCTATGAATAAAGATCTTGGGGACGAACTTTTAGGATGAACAGTAATGATTTCAAGAAAAAGCGCTTTCACATTTGCACCAAAACTAGACAAAGCTGTTATATATTCCTCCCTCAAAAGGTAGTAAATCTTCTCGTCCCCCTCACTGCATTTCAACAGTTAAGACGATGGCTAAACAAAGACATCGTGGGCTGACAAGCAGCGCCTGAACAAACATTTGATGAATGTGGAGCTTCTTCAAGCCAATGGTTTCTGACACCTACTTTGCTATTTCCTTTCGCATAATAATGGAAAAAATGTTCCCGACTGCTTAGAACTTTAGAGCAGACAGCGCGACGTGAGCACTTCCCTCCGCCCACCGGCCAGTCACGTGGTCTGAGCTGCGGCGACGACCCTCGGGGAAAACACCGACGAGTTACGGAGGACTTCTCTCGCCCCTCTCGTGGGTGTTTATTTTAAGACCCTAGCTAAAGTCCACTGACTCCCTTCATAGATTCTGTGAGTCCGTCCTCTCGCTCCGGTATTCCCAAGCTTATGTAGCACTGGCGGAAGCCTATATTCGATGGTGTTTATAAAACTATTCAGTAGCAAACTTTGTCTTCATTTATAACTTTCATCATTCTTTCTCAAGATATGATTTTTTCAAGTCGCCCGTCAAATTACAGCACCTCAAATTCCGTTAATTATTTTTACCCAGGAAAATACATCATTCGTTCAAAATTAACTTCAAAGATCACTTCACACATGCTTGACAATCGATAGTTTAGGTTTGCTGAGTTCTAGCTTGGGGACATCGTTTCTGTGCATGCATCACCTACCGTACACTTCAACCACCACATCTGAAAGCACGAACTCATATGAGTTTTTAATTTTTTCTGTTACTTTTATTTTGCAACGGTAAGAACCGCTCACAAAAACACGATACTGCGCATAATCTTAGTTGCAGAAGTTGTACATGATTAATATTCATAACGCAGCTATATAGGGCAAATATCCTTTATTCTCAGGCAGATAAGATAAAATTATTTGCTAGCCAGTCACGATCCACTGAAATTTTTACCAAGCGTTTCTGTAAAGTAATGGATATAAAAGTTAGAGGATGTCGAATCAATACTACGCAAATATTCGTTCAAGCCTCAACTTGTTAATCGATGTTCTCGGATGCCGCATCAAAACCTCGTCTTCCCACTGCTGACATATTGTTACTCGTAAGATTTTCCCAGCAAATTAGCTAACATTTAGTTCTTTTTTAATATAGCACGTCATTTTTTACTCTCATGGACGTCATTTAAGGTAATATTACGCTCGGCGTAATCTATCGTTCGTCAGCCGAGCGAATTTTTCTTTCTGTCTCGCCTGTCTTCCCACAGCTTCTCCGTCAATACCGTTTTGGTGCTCCTCTTGACGTCGACTTCCCTGTTTTCATCTCTTAAAGCGTCGCTACTCAAGCTATCAAAGCACCTCCATGTCATGCATCGTTCTTTCAGCAGTCGCCGCTCCCCAGCTTCTCAAGAGCTCGTTCCGCTTGGAAAGTCCCCAACTTTGATTTCATTAATTATCGGACACAATTCAGCATCCTCTCTACTCAAGATTAAATCTACTGACATGTATGGTTCAGTATTCGATGTTTCACTTTCTATGTCTTACAAAGATACGATAAAAAACAATCGGAATTACTCGCATCAATAACAAGCTTGAGGGACGAGTTTTAATAGGCCAAGGAACCTGAGTCAAAATTTACTTAATGCGCACCAATGACGCAGGTTAGGACAGCGGTATGTTTCAGTGCGATAAGCCGTGATTGAAAGCATTTTTCTGGAAAACTTTTCCATTTTTATTTTGAATCTTTGTTTAACTTTTTTCGTCTCAACAGCTACTGTGCCGTGTATATTTCAATCATCTGCGTTAATTATTTCGACTTCGCTATCTCCCTAACTACAGATGCTTCAGCCGTGAATCACTTGCGTCTCGGCCTCAATGGCATGTGGAGCTGCGTTTCTCTCACATCTGTTGAAAACTTCCAAGCTCACACCAGACTTACAAATCTTTATAAGGAAGCGTATTATATATCTTTTCTTTTCCATCTATGTATACATCGGAACCAATTTAGGAAGTTTTCGGAAGCTATAAAGCTCCCTCTGCTGGTATACCCCTCGAAAAAATTGTCATGCAACATTATTTTTTCAATTATTTAGCAATCTCATCATTCACATCGCTCTGTTCACTTTCAAATACTTCTACTTTTTTGAAAATGATAATTTTCGTTTAAAAACGTGAACATTTTAATTTCGATCTCTTTTGCGCTCACTACTACTTTGTAATACCAACATTAACGGTATTTTCTGCATTGGGAATGCAGTAGTCATGTGCTATTTTATCCTTTCTCTTGTCCTCGCTATCGACATTCACCGAGCGACTGAGTGGTGACACGCAGCACGCACGTCTGCACGTCCATCATGAGCTCGTCACTAACTAGGAAATGTGCAGTTACAGTTATTGGTTTCATTGCACAACGAGAGCATGGCGCACAGAGCATGTGCCGGACCCCTGGAGTGCTGTCAGTGTGAGCGTACGATTGCAGAAGTAACAAAGCCTCGATTCGACTTCCGCAGCCTTGGCAAACGTGGGGCATGCTGGGGCGCTCACAGAACACAAACACACATGTTGTTTGTTTATATTTTCCCCAAATCTCTTTGATAATTCATGCTTACTAAGGCTCCGCTTACTTCACGAGAGGTGGAGAAATCAATAACACATGGAACATTTCAAATGAAAAAAGTACAATTTAGTTTGAAAATTTCATTTAATCAAATTCTGGCTGTCGTATCTATGCAAATAAAGTCGCAATAGCTTCTAGGAAATTTAATTGTTTGATTGAACAAATAATTTTGATACTATCAAATCCATGATAACTATAGAATTTAATTGTAAATCAAACTTTATTGCGGTTACTTAAAACCTGTAAATATGGAATATGGTCCAAAACATTGGCATCATTTTTCCATTCATCTACGTTAAAAAGTTCAATGTATCACAAAATTAACGGTAGGAGATTTATCAGAAATCAATAACTCCTAAATAACTAAGTCGTTCATTCACACAGTGTTGGCGAAGTAGTAAGGACATACTTGATTGGTCATCGTAGCTGCCCGAGAAATCACGCCGCTATCATAGGATCCCAACCCCTTCAAAGAATGCATCTAAACTTTGTTCAATACTTTTTATGCGGTTCGATGAGGGCAGCGGAGCTTAATGGGGAGTGAACCCCACTTTAGTTGAGAAGAAAATGGCTCATCTCGGAACAGTTATTTCAAAACTTGTACGAAAAAGTTTACAGATACAAGTTCAATGCACATGTACGAAAAAATAAATTGATTATGGTAATTTCCTCGTTTAGAAGTACATTATAACAAAACTAGTGGACCAATATGTTGTAGTTCATCACGTCTAGCATGGAACTCACTAAAGAAGATGAGAACGCACGTGAATTCTGATACATGAATTCAATTACACCGATAAGAAAAATGTGGCTTGATAAAGTGGGAATAAAATTCCAATAATACCGCTTATGATTGGTGTGCCTGGGTGCACGAATCTCAAACTGGATTGTTGTCGATGGACCAGCAAGTCAATACAAGACGAGAGGGAGCACATCCTATGCTCTCAGCCCAGGACACGCGCGTAGCTTTGGAGAGGAGACTTCCCTCTCACCACCTCGTGAGGGTTTCTTGTGACAACCCGCATCTTGGGTTGTGTCCATGGTCATGGCTAGCATACGATGAATCCTTGCCAATTATGATCATTCAGGCCTTATTTAATACAGAACACCACCCTGAACCATGGATAATGTCATCTCGGAATAAACATTGCCTCTGATGAGCTACTGCTCACCCGTACGAATAACTCTCAGCACTTAAATAGGTGTGCTTTCAATATCAAATAAAAGTAGACACAGTGATGTTATTCTAGAGTTCGCAGATTTCCTATGCAAGTGGTCATGCTTCTTCTGTACGGGGTCAGTCGTAATAAGGTTGACGAAAGAATGTCAATCTAAGCTAGCGGTGGTGGTCCATGATTCTTGGAGTTTCTGTAACTTGATTTTAAATTGGGTATTATACATATTCTAAGTAGTGCTTTAATTTTCCAGTTACTAATGCAAGGTTGAAGGTAAATACGTGATGTTAGTGGAATTTATTCCGATTCATTGATCAAAATTTGTAGGATAAAGAACTGCTGACATTGGGACAACGATTCACGCAACGATTCACGAAAATTTAAAAAAATTACTTGCTTGCAAGGTTTATGATTGCGTAAAATGTTTTATGTACTACATCGTCACATAGTTTGATGATTTGCTTGATGCTAATATTTATTTATCTCAAAAATGTGAACGCAATTATCGCACTTAACCTAAACGTAAGACAATGAATAAAAAATGAGATCAAATAAGGCAGAAGTAAGGCATTGCTTCGTATGCATAATGTTATAGATTTCAGTATTCATACATTAAAAATTCTTCATAAATGTTTGCACTTAAAAAGTAGGGTAAAACCCGAGAAGTTTTGTGAGCTGGCTTCAGTTAATCGCCACCAAAATTGCCTTTCGGATCCCTATTAAGATTACTGAATCTTTCGTGCTGCATTTTCAAGCGTCGTCAGAGAAAGTTCACACCTAACTTAGAGGTTTTTATGTGGAGTGCAAACTATTCGATTCTCACCTTGGTAATGCAATGATGATAGTCAAGCAACGTTTTTAAGAATCATGAAGAAATTCACAATTATACAAACGACGCTAAAACTTTTTCCAAAGAAGAATAGCATCACGGACAAAAATTTTCATCTTAAATCTGCGATTATTCGGAAATACAAAGATACAAATTAAATTGGCGTGAATGGTATATCTGCGCTGCTTGAAGGGTCGTCGGGGAAACTCAACGATGCTCCAAGCAGAGACCAGTTCCTTGACGCCAACCTCGCCAGCGCACTGGACAGGTTTCGAGCGTTTACTGACTGCGAAGGAGACGCTCGCCAGGGATAGAGAGAGCACCCAGGGTGGCTTCATCGTAGTAATCATGTGAGTAACTAGTACTTGGATATGTTCGGGCACTGTCCTATTCATGACGATAATAATTTTTAATTTTACAATTGAGAGGCATGAAACAAAAGAACATGATCATGCGAACCAATTCACTGGTTAAAGTTTTATTAATATCTGGAAAATTTGATCATAATAAAATACTTGGCCGTTGCAAGTAACAAGCTTCCAAAGTACTAAACAAGCTGTGTTTGTTCTAATTAGTTTTACACGGGATTTGTCGGAGTTTATTTCCGTTTGTACACATACCTTACAATTAAAGCACTAATATCCTCTCCCATTGGTACCTACGCCTTACAAGAACTAAAAATATATATCAGGCACTTGAAGTATGCCGCTGGAGTTACGCGAAGCTTGCAGCTACGGTGTCAGCTTCCTACGTATGGCGCGTACCACACAACTAGTGCAAAAAAGCCACATAATATGGACAATGCTAGAAAATTTGCTCAAGGTATTACAAAGCAACATTGTCGAGGAAATTGAATTTCACACAAATCAAGTCCCCAAATAAAATCATCTCCCTATTTGCAAACAGCTGAAAATGGCATTTGCACTCACGAATAGTCTACAGAAAAGTGAGCCATGTTAGAAAGGGAGGCAAAGATAAAGTACGACATGATAAAGTGCCACGAACAAAGAGCAAGGTACTAGGTGACACGTAGCACATGCTAGAATAACGAGGCAGAAAAGCGATACCGAAGTTCGCAGGAGACAAGGGGAAACGATGCAAAGGTTTGGAAGATGTTCAACGCATTAAATTGCAGAACCAATTTTTCTAAGGTAGGGCTGTCGAATGCATCACTGAAAACGGAGGGGGTATTGAACAGAACTATCCTCTTCAGCGAGCAGTTTTGTGACTTGGGAGTGAGCTCTGAGAGTCCGGTGGTGAGGCCTGCCTCCTCAGAAGCCTCGTGTAGCTTAATGAACGCAAGGCACGTTCGAACTAATCGAAATATTTGGACTCTAAATGAAAATAATCAATTAAAATGTACGTGTAACTACGCTTCTCGTTAGGTTGGTTCAGAAAACAAATAGTCACGTATTGATTGAGAAACTAACGATGGAAAAAGAAAAGTCAGTCATAAATAATGATAAACTTGAATTGACAAAGATTTCACCCACTCGAACCCATTCACAAATATTGGGAACGCTGAGAGTTAGCACGTTGAACAGTACTTCTCTTGAGAAGGTAATTTGGGTTGAAATCATTTCACTCATGATTCTCTGGTGTTTTAATCTCCGGCTATTCGAACTTGAACCGAAGGAAAAATCACTGTCTGTATATTCCAGACATACCTGTAAATATTTCGTTTCCGAATACTATTGTTAATAACAGGAAAACTTAAAGTTTAAAATTAAGACTCAAATTATTTATTCTTTCCTATCAACTTACACAGGTTAGACTCCGATTTGATTTAAATAGATAAGCCTAAACTCCTAGACCAGAAGATGTAAGACTCCGACTTCACAAGCCGGCAAGAAAGACCGCCTCGGTAGGTAATCTTTTTTATACGTTTTTAGGTAGTCAAGAGAATGATGGACGATTGAAACTTTTTAGCGTCGCAGTCTGGAAATGAAAAGTCCGAGCAGGTCACACTTCCCCAGTCGACGGCTGAGGCGCTCGCTCAACATTGAGGCTCCTTCCAATGACATCGGTCAATCCGATTTCCTTTAATGAAGGTTATTTACGTCAGCGTCTTCAACTCATTCAAGATTGTATGACGGCGACTAATCAATTTAGTTCTAAATATGGCGACTCATGCATGTTTCATAAATAAAATCACTACACATTGAATAATTGCGACCGATCGGCCCAGATCAACGATCGTCACTTATGCCAGTGTTTTCAATTATTATGGGCTGAAAGATACTGACTAATCTCTCCAAATAAAAATATATATTTCCAATACAAGTGTACCTTGCAGCACCTCAACCAACCATCGTTAATTAATTTTTTTTTCTAAACAAACATTGACTGCCTTAAACAATTTCATGTATAAATAGTTTTTTAGTACATCGTTACTGATAAACCTGCGTATGATTTCTATGAAACAATATCGAACAATCCCACTGGATGACCACAAATTTAGTCAAGCTGCTTTCGATGCTTCGGAATATCTTGGATTACGCATAGATTGTAAAAGACTAGATATTAAAAAATTAAAATTGTACTGGGATATTTTCAAAAGTTTCACCCGAAAGATTACATGTACTCATAAGAATAAGTACGGTGAATCCCACAATCACTTATCAGACACAACCAACTGAATGCTTTGGTTGGCCGGAATCCGAGAATTAAAGTCAGGAAACGCATCAGAACTCGAAACATTTCGTAAAACTGTTTCTCGGCGATTAAAGACAATTGAAAACCAACGAAACAGAGCGGGCTTGTCTAGAAAATGACTAAAAAACACGGTGGCTCGAGTTGTGTTGCATTTTGCTTTCTACAATTAAAAAGGAATTATTTTTTACATCGAATCATTACATGCACTGAGGAATGGATAGTATTTGGCTTTAGTAAGCGAGTTTGCCAATGGTTGGAGGTAAGTGAATAATGAAAACATTACCCACATATTTACAACACTCTAAAAATTTAATGGTCTTCACAAAAAGGCAATTCAGTATTCAACAGCACACAAGACCAGCACTCACGTTCCTGGAAAAATTTATTTATTTCAGAAAAAATTGGTAGAAGGAATCATCCTGGAAGTCTGAATAGGGCTGGCTGAATTATGCAGCACGATAACCCACGGCCGTTTGCTCCTCAGGCATGTGTTATGTGCAGCTGCATAACCTGTGATGAGAATTTTGCGCCATCCTCTTTGTCGATATAATATTACTCCTTCTGACTTTCATTAGATTAATCTATTTGATTTCTTCATACGTAATTTAACATTCTCTTATATTTCCGAAGTAATAGAAGCATTTGAACTGTTCATCCATTAAAGGATGCGAATTTTTCAAGGATGGGATGAAGCTGTTGAACGTACGTTGAAGAAAAGGTATTCAACAGCATGTTCTCAATTTTACATAAATAAATTAGTTGGTCACCATTTCGGAGGTACTTTATTGAATTCCTTTAATTAAGTGTATCGAATGATGCGTGACAACCTAATACAACTAGTAAATTCCCTTTAAAATTCGTTTTCAGCAAAATTCGATTCCCAAGAGTCATCTTTATCTCGGCGATTGAGCAAAAAGTTTGAAATAGCGTGACACGACACCGGCAACTCCTTCGACGGAGAAGACAAACTTGTGCAAGAGTCATCGTCAACTGCCGAGTGTCGTCGCCGCAGCTGTCGCTGCATGCGACAGCGCCACGCCCAGCAGCTCCATCCTGGTGCTGCACCTCGACATCCATCGGCACTTCTTTTCTCTTCCCTCGTCCACTTTCTCCACTCGTCGCCTCACTTTGTCTATTTTTTCCCATCACAGACACGCTCTGCAAGTAGTTCCTCGGTCTTTCCGTTTTCGTTTCACTATTTATGTCTGATCACTTATATCAGATTCGAACTAGACTCTAGTATACAAATCTCAAAGCCTCACACGAAAGTAAATGAATTACCTGATAACCTGAAAACGTGAACAGCCTAAGGATCATATTTTCAACACTTGTTTTAAGCTTTTCCAACCCTGAAAATGTTATACGTTACAATGTTCAAATACTACATGTTATAAATCATTTTATACACACAGGAAAAAACAGTGAAGTAATAGTTTCGAAAGTCACCTTTTTGCACATCGACTTAATACTCTATCGTAACTTTATTCCCATAGCACTGTCTTTTCACTTCGTCAACATCGCCACTTCGCTCCCCCATGAAGTTCCTTTCTCTCATCATCGTCGCTCTAATTCTTATCATTGTTGTTTTCTCTTCAGACCACAATCGTCACTACATCATCCCTGCCATTTTCTTCCCTAATCATCGTCGTTTATTTTATTTTAATTAAAATTTTTTGTAATTCCTCTCAAGACACATTCCACTCTCTGAAGACCCCAGAATCTGTGATGTTCAGTATATTTGCACACTAGTAAAATCCTCTGCATGATTTTCATTGTTCGACTTTCGAAGATATTTTTCGTGAGCATTTTCCTGGACACAACCAAGCTCGCTTGTCAGGCACGCGCCACCCTTGTGAACTTGAACTACCCTTCAGTAGGAGGCTCAATAGAAGTTCTTCTAAAGACGGTTTGGTGACCGATTCTTAGTTGGTCAAGCTCTAACCCAAGCAGCACTAAAATTTAATTGAAAATCTGCTCATAAACTCTACTAATTACAATGTAGTCATTATTTTGTATGCAAGAGAGCGAACTAGTATCTACATTTGCTCAACTACCCGCACGAAACCAAAAAAGTATCTACGTTATCGAACAGAAATGAAACCCACGTGGGAATACATGAAAACACAGAAACATTTTACTTCTGCAGAGAACTCGTCGCTCTCCTCCATGCGCGAGTCAGCCCCAAAAGCACGTACTGTCTCAAAAATAGCAGCTAATACAGCAAGGTACGGATTGCTCGCAAATGAGCACTTGGAAGTTCCGGAGCAGCGGACGCGACGTCACATCGCACCTGTTCTCCGACTGGTGCGTGAGTCAGCTGTTCGTTCACCCGTTCTTTAATTCCCTGGCGCTGCCACCTGATTGTTCTCAGCCAACACGCCTCCATCCTCTCTTCAACACGTCATTCTTTATTCCGTTCTTCTCGGTGCGTCGTCCATACTGAAAATTCCGAACTTGAGTCTGAATCTTAGAACAGTCTGGAAAAGCAGTTTAAACTCCTAATATACATATATTACGTACGCCACCTTTTCCGTGAATTTCATAATATAGGACTCTACTCACTCGAATGATTCATCTAACGACTTACAGGCGCTTATATTTCATCTTCAGGTAGTCATAGCAAAAACGAATCTCTACAAAATAGACTTATTGGTATGCATCCATCTCAGGCATTTTTCCAGTTTTAGAGATTTAAACGTCAAACTTCAAGTGCACAGGCCTCTTCTGATCAACTCAAATAAGAATTATATACGTAAGTTACAAATTTCAGTCAGTTGTATAGAAGCACATTAAATTTACAATTTACTCAATCATAATTCTTATCCCCAATTTTTAGTAGCTCTATAATAAACGTTAATAACTAACCCCAAAAAAAATCGTCCTCGCACACCATCACGATGAAATTTGATGCTCGAGATAGAACGTTTTTATTTCTCATTAGATAACACTTGATACGGACAGCTTACTTTCTTATAAAGAATTTTTAAGCTAAAAAAATTTGCATCTAGCACTACGTACAAACACACACTTCCTAATACTAATGATCAATGACAATTACCATATCAGCGACTTAGCTATTCGCTTGGAAATCATGAAACTACAAAAATGAAAACGGTCAATTCAGCTAGTCGTTACCCTAGAGGATCAGTTCGAAATGTTAATTAATGTGCAGAGTTCATCAACCCGAAGCATTGAAAAAAGTCCTAGACAAACATATCCGCCCCAACCGACTTCCCAAGTCCAGCTCCCACTCGCCGGAAGCCAAATAAAACCACCAGGCCGTCCATTTAAAGGGACGAGCAGGGATATCCGGCTGGGAACCGTAGACGCTGTTCAAAATAGTTTCCAGAGACAGCGTCGTCAACTCAAACTAAATAAGTTCAATAGGAGTGACGCTATTCACAATGCTATTTAGGGTAACCGGATGAGTTTCATGAATTTAGCTCTCTGAATTAGCTGTACTATTTTATGGAGCAGTAGCTCATAAACTGATCAACTAGGGCTTAAGTAAGGTGCTCAAAGTTGCGAAGCCTCCGAGGCATAGGATTGAGCCTAAAATTAGTAATACCTGAACTATTTAACTACTTTATGGCACGGGACTTGAGTAGACACCCAAGAATGGGCTACCAGGCTCGTGTCTGTTGATATATTCTATTCCACAGCGTTTTAAGGTGGGCTAACTAATGAGAAGCTTACGAGCTTTAAAAAGAGACATATTCTAGCAATTCAAAATCGAATGTTAGGTTCAGACATCTTCCGATGCCAAATAGATTTTCTCATGCATGTGTGAAGTCGCATCATTTAAACAAACATTTTATAATCGTATCTTCGATCATGATTGAGCTTTTTATCTCATCTCTGGTTATCGCTACCAAGGAAGTTGTCATTTCGTATCAATCTCGAGTTGTTGGTTTGAAATTCGAAACTACAGTACAAAAATTAAAATTTACAGGAGCTGAATTTAATAATTTACACATGTGTTCTAATAGATTGGAAAAAGAAGGAAAGAATAAAATAAAAGAGTTTAAATGTGTTGTTTCAAGGTGAATGCTATAGAGATATAATAACATTAAACAGCGTTATATTTCAACTCGATAAGATGAAGTTTTGAGAGAGTCGATGATTATTCCAGAAGTAGAAACTGACTAAAGAAATCTAAATTCTAATTGAACAAAATTTATATGATTTAGCTCTACTCTCTCATCCGTCTGCTAAATTTTAAACACAACTCAGACTCACTCATTATGAATGGTAAACATAAGCTGTAAACATTCTCAACAATGAATAAATTAATAATTACAAAGGTGATAATACTAAAACTCAAGTGGAACATTTCACATGAAAAATATAAGTTTTAATCGACAGTAAATGCTACAGGTAACTTCAACCGTAGATTTACCAGATTAAAAAACTAAAAATCAACACAAGATCAATATAAATTTGCACAAAAAATTCAACCTAATTGATGCAACGTCTATATTGTCGACTGAGTTCGTGGCTGAAACCCATAGAGCACATAGCGAACACGCTAGATTTTTTGCCTGACAGGTCGGTGGCCTGCTTTTAAAATATCGTTTTGTGGACGAGCGCTGGACGGGGACGGAATGACGTCCGGAAAACTCCGGTGGATCACATTACAGAGTGCGTGCCTCCCGTGCGCCGCCGGGCGCGCCACAGCAGCCCCTCCACATCCCGGCTTCCTTCTACCGGATCACCGTGTCATCCCCTCCTCT